>JAOTQG010187602.1:0-16672 GCA_025631175.1 Iris virginica | reverse complement strand
ATATAAAGGTGATATAGGGGTATGTAAAAATAGTAGGTAGAGAGAGAAAACATGTGTTTTAAAAACTTGTATTTTTTATTTGATTTTCATGTTTTGTGCCAAAAACATGGGTGCTAAACACCCCCTGTACAAATTTTTTACGTATTTGATTAAGGACACGATTGAACCAAACACAAATATTTTAGACATCGCATAAGTTATGTAATGGCAAAACTGAAGTTTAACTGTCAGACTCCGAGCCGATCAACGTAACACCATGTCGGCCTCCTCCTCTTCTTCATACTCTTCTTCAATCACAAAACATTCCGACTAGACTCCCTCATCTGAATTTTAACAATACCGGCAATGTCGATCCCGCCACCACCTAATGAATCATGGGACTGCATGTTGCCTGGCCCACCTTCTCGCAACAACGGCGGATCCGCCGACCTCAGCCCCACCGGCCTCCTCGCTTACGCCGCCGGCAGCAGCGTCGCCGTCATCGACTCCCCATCCATGCAACTAGTCTCCGTCCTCCCCATCCCGCCTCCGTCCTCCTCCTCCACCTCCAGCTCCGCCCTCTCCCCTTTCGTCACCGCCGTCCGCTGGTGCCCCCAACCCCTCGCCCGCGACATCCTCTCGCACGACCCCACCACCACCACTTCCTCCCACCTCATCATAGCCGCCGGCGACCGCCAGGGCCGCATCTGCCTCCTCGACCTCCGCTCCAAATCCTCCTCCCTCTTCCTCCAATCGGACTCCTCTAGTAAACTCGGCATCCAAGACCTCTGCTGGATCCTAACCAAACCGGACACCTGGATCATCGCTTCGCTATCTGGACCTTCCCTCCTCTCTCTCTACAACATTTCCACCGGTCGCTGCTTCTTCAAATACGACGCGGCACCCGACATCTTCTCGTGCATCAAGCGTGATCCCTTCGATTCCCGCCATTTCTGTGCCCTAGGTCTGAAAGGTTTCCTCCTCTCAATCAAAGCCCTCAGCGATAGTTCCGAGTCCGACGTCGTTCTCAAAGAGCTCCAGATCCCTACCGACGCCTCCGAATTACTTAGGCTCGAACGAGATGCTGCTGGAGGCGCCACTGGTGGCGCGAATACTTCGCCTGCATCGGCTATGTTCCCGACCTACTTTGGAAAACTGGCGTTTTCACCTCATTGGAAGCACATTTTGTTCATTACTTTCCCGAGGGAATTAATAGTCTTCGATTTGCTGTATGAGACAACACTGTCCAGCGCGGGGCTGCCGAGGGGGTGTGGAAAATTTCTTGACGTGTTATTGGATCCTAGCCTGGAATTGCTCTACTGCGCTCATCTGGACGGCAAACTTAGTACTTGGCGGCGAAAAGAGTAATCATCTAAATCTATATTTGCTTGACCAATTGAATACTCAATAATTTTGTCAGATATTGCTGAAAGGATTTATAACCCTGTTATTTTGGATGGTTAATGCTTTGTGCTTGGAAGCTGCAATTTTCGCATCTCTTTATAATAACTAATAAGCAAACATAGGGTATTGTGAGTGCACATCTATATTAGTGATCTTTCCATGGATGACTTCAATTTCATAGAAGTATGCGGTGCCATCTCGTAGGATATGTACTCCTAGTTCTCAATCTTTCAGTCTCCCCTGTGCCACTATTTGGATCCCTAATCCTACATCAATCATCATTGAGTATTAGATGCTTCTTATTGTATAATGGTGTGTTTTTTACTGTTTTTCATTATTTTGTGCCTAGTTGGAAATATAACTGTAGATGGTATAATCGTTCTATGTCATGCCAAATCCAGTTGCTATGTGACGGAATTACGTTTATACCAAAAATTTCGAAGAGTCCCTAGTGAATGTGTCAACACTCGAGTTATGCGCGATCTCCAAATTTCGAGTTTGAATATTTTCTAACTTGTTAGCCTTGTCACTAGATATAAGTGAGGGTAGCTTTTGACACTGATGTGGCATTGAACTGCTTGAAGTACAATGTTGGGGTTCTGATAAGCTGCACTTCCAGCAATTG
Source organism: Iris virginica (assembly GCA_025631175.1). Taxonomy (NCBI): domain Eukaryota; kingdom Viridiplantae; phylum Streptophyta; class Magnoliopsida; order Asparagales; family Iridaceae; genus Iris; species Iris virginica. The sequence goes on along the minus strand of JAOTQG010187602.1, from coordinate 14,664 downwards.
GACTCCGAGCTTTAGCGTGGTGCAGTTTTTTCATAAACTAAACCTTGATTTTCTTACTTTGGCATTACTAAGAAAGCTTCTTATATAACTGTTTTTCTTTTCTGGACTTAAGGGGATGTGTACTTATTTGCATATCATCGCAGAGGAGAACAGGTGCACATAATGTGCACGATGGAAGAATTGATGCCATCAATTGGCACATCTGTCCCTTCTCCCTCAATTCTTGCTGTTGTTCTCTCGCCATCAGATTCGACCCTCCAAAACGTTGGCAAGCAGTGTTCTGATGCACTTCATACTTCTTCATTCGATGTGGACTTCGATAATCCTTTTGATTTTCGTGATGAATCTCTTCTTGTATCTAAGACTCATTTGCTATCCATTTCTGATGATGGAAAATTATGGAACTGGCTCCTGACTGCAGAAGGTCCAGGAGATGCTCCAAAAGATAAAGGCAACTCAGCCGTTGCTGTGGAAGTCGGGGAAATACCCGTTTTAGAGACAAGTATCGGCGCCGAAGTCTCTTCTTCCAATGACACTGCAATAAAGGCTGTTAAACAACCAGATGAGGTGAATATTAGCAGAAGTCATCCACCAAATTCCACTATAACCGAGGAAGAGTTGGTACTTAAGGTTGGCCTTCTACAACCAATTTTCCGTTCTCTTTGCTATCACTTCGTAGAGTGCACCTAGAAGTGTAAAATTATGAACTATGAAGCTATAACTCTATAGCTATTCTAAGATTGAAACTTCATATTTGTTGTTATCCATTTGGCGATATATCTTGCACCCGCCGCTCTGAGAAAAGCGGGAAACAAAAAGTGGGCACTGAAGAAATGGAAAACTTAGGGTCCTTTTTGAATTTCTTCTCAAATGCAACTCTTAAACCATACTGTCGAACGTATTTGACCTGGTTTTATTGAGTTAACATATAGGGGATGCCCTCATATATTTTATTAAGTTTGAATGCTTTGAGCTAAAACTGGAAATAGAGGCCAAACTTGAAATGTTCAATCATGTGAGAATAGAAATGATAATTTTTCTAGGACGGGGATGTCCTTGATTGAAGTCTTAGTACAGTACCCCCTCCAAAAAATTTCTCAGCCTGCCAGTTGGCTCTGAGCGCCATTGTGAAATTTAAATTGGTGGCAAACTGGTCAATTTGACATCCCATGCTAGTGGAGTAGTGGGATTAATTCAGCTTGGTATAATAGTTTCCCCGTTACCAAAATCAAAGTAGGTATATAAGTTTTCCACCACTTCTAGAATTTACGCTCTTCTACTCGTCCAATTCCACCTTTTTGGAACTTTATCCTTTTTGCCTATCATCGGCCGGGGCCTTGGTATCAGCTTTAAGAAACTTTTGACACACAAAACAAGTTTAACCCGTTCTTGTGATACCAAAGAGCTTTAGCTCAAGCGGTATTCCCTCATAACCCCGAAGAGAAGGTCAGACGTTCAAGTTTTGGGAGAAACTATTATCGTGTTGAAGATATTTCCTCCACTTGCTATGGGTTTCAAGTCCTCATTGCGTTGGGCTTTAAGCCATCTTTATTGTATTTGTAAGCTCTAATTAATAAAATAAGGGTTGGGGTATGGCCTATATCCCCTCCAACCTTAAAAATAAAGTTAGTAAGGGCATATTGTTTGTGTTTACTTGAACAACCTTAATTTACTTCAAAAGTGAAGGGTTGTACAGTGGAAAGTTGAATGAAATGCATGGGCTTCTTATCAGAGAACTTGGGAATGTTGTCCATGTGGAGCCTTCTCTAATTTCAAACTCACTACGTTAACATGAAAGTTTTGTTGTGTATCGTTGTTAAGCATTCATATGTGCTGGAGCGAAGACGCTGCGGTTGGAAAGAGGTAGTTGATGTTTTCAGTGGAAGTAAAGTAATTCTGGATTCTTTTCCCAAGCAGCACTACCGCTATTATGTATTCATTAATTCTGGGTCAAGGTGTTCGTTTTCCTTTGTCTCTAGTTCTCTGTCAATCACAGTGACAGCACATAGTTACTTGCTTTTGGAACATTAATCCGACTAGACCAAATCACACTTGTACATGCCTACTCTTGTATTACGGATTTGTCTCTAGTTCTTTGTCAGTCACAGTGACAGCACATAGTTAGTTGCTTTTGGAACATTAATTCAACTAGACCCAAATCACACTTGTACATGTTTACTCTTGTATTACGGACACTTGTGCATGCTTCTGAACTAAACCTTGGTGCAGATAACTTTAGTTGGACAGCTTCATCTCCTTTCTTCAACGGTGACTATGTTGGCTGTGCCTTCCCCTTCTTTAACAGCTACATTGGCACGTGAGTTTTGTTTGTCAAGATAATTCAAATATTTGATGCCAATTTGATATATATATTTTTCCCCTTTAGCATTGTTTTGAGGGGGAAATTTATCAGATTTATTTTTTGATAATGAGATATTTCATGTGAAGGTGGTGGCAATTATCCTGCAGCAGCTGTACCGATGGTTGCCTTGGGAACTCAAAGCGGTACAGTTGACATTATTGATGTTTCTGCCACTGCTGTTGCTGCCAGTTTCTCTGTTCATAATAGTGTTGTTAGGGGATTAAGATGGCTTGGAAATACTCGACTTGTCTCATTTTCTTACAGTCAGGTATAAAATATAATATTACTGTATCTCTATTTCACCTTTAACATGTTTGGTTTTCTTCGCTGTTGTAGTTTAACTATATTATTCCTATGCTTGTTTCCTTTTCAGAGTTTTCAGTTCTCAGTTCCATTAACCTAATTCATTCATATTCTTGTGCTTGCTTGACAATGACCTTACATTCTTTGTTATCTGGTTTGAATTCGTTCCGTAATTTTCTTGCTCATTGCTTACCCATCTTCACATGCAATGATTTACTTTGTGGACCCAGGGAAATGAGAAATCTGGAGGCTATATTAATAAGCTTGTTGTGACCTGTCTTAGGAGTGGCCTAAATCGAACATTTCGGGTTCTACAAAAGCCAGAGCGTGCACCCATAAGAGCTCTGAGGGCTTCATCTTCAGGAAGGTTAACTTCTGAATTTTATTTGGTTTTTGTGTGCATCCTTGGGTTCCTGCCGTCATCCTCATTTATTGGAATTTCATCACCTTCTGTTATCACACCAGTTCAAAAAGTAGCTGGACTTCTGATAGCTTACATGATTGAGTTTCTTCCATCGCCCATATACAATTTGGATCCAGAACATATTTGTCTTGCAAGCATAGAGATCTATTTTTGGAGTCTTAAGAGATAAAGGAATGGATATTTGCACCATGCTATGCTTTAATTCATGTTGTGATATGTTCTTATTCTTCCAGACAACTTAAAATTTGATTTTCTTTTTGTTTTTAAATGTGCTCACTTAATTGATTGGGCTGAACCTTTTTTTTTTGCTGAATGGTAACATCCTTGTTTTGAGCTTTAAATAAATGTCTTCGATTTCTACCTTGATTTTCGTAAAATTATGATTGATTAGATTGTGCTAGAAGGGGATAAAATGCTATTTATCAATCTAAAAGCTCTGACTAGGAGATATGAAAATCTCTCAAAGGAGGCTGTTTATTGGTTGACCTCAACAATTGGTTGCCTCCGATCAGACATGGAGGAGTCATACATGTTCCGTTCTTACATTTCTGTGCTTCTTTCTTGGGTTTGTTTAGGCTCTCTAAGAACTGATGCTTGTAGCTGGGCTTGTTCACTTTTCATACTAAAATTAAGCCAAAAAAGCAATGCTCTTTACGTGTCGTAGTTAATCAAGCATTGATTCTTTTTCTGCGGGTCATTTTGCATGTCGTTTATTCATTAACCAACAGAATTAAGTGCCTGCCAATATGTTCTCACAGTTTAGATGTTAACATGTATGAACATTTGATAAGTTGATGTAGGACAAGCGTTAAAAAATAATGTAGGACAAGCGTTTTTACACTTAGCCTACAAAGGTTAGGTTAATATTTGATAGAACTCAGTGGAAAAGCTGTTTTTAGGGTTTTCAGCTGTAGAATGAAAGAATTAGGGTCCTGGGGTTGTTAAGAATGGGATTTGGAGGAGTGCTGGTGAGGATGGCAGAATTTTAGGAATGCAGGAAGAAATGAGAGAAAAGCCTGGTTTACACGGAGGCAACCTTAGGCGTCACAACTAGGTTCTTGAGCATTACATAATTCAAGGATTACAAATTATGTATAATGAACTCCTAGCTCAACGCAAAAACCAATTTCCAGCAATTTAGGAAATTACTTAAATATCCTCAACTCCTAGAATAAGAAAACTGAGAAAACTATACTTATGTAAAAATACCCCAGAATAAGACTACCGATTGACTCCTTGAACTAGAGTAAGTTATGAAGCTTTTTGTGCTCTTGTATTTGCTTTTCCTAGATCCTCGTATGGACTGCATTGTAGATATTTGGAGAGCCTAAATTTATGGACTTCTGAAACAAAATTTACTTCAAGGGAAGGTTACTAAAGAGAGGAGAGAAGTGATAAGCGCAATAGGTGTCCATTTATAACTACAGTACCAGACATTAATACAACTACAAGCACATACAATCGACTTGCTCTTTGTTATATTTGCTTTGACATTTTTCTGTGATTATATCACATGTTAAATTTTTTTATGTTATGGTCGTAGGACTTCAGTTTCGCTTATGATTATTGCATTTTAGTGTTATTACTCGAGTGAAATGTAATGGTGCTAGTGGTTGCAACTATTTGGCAATGTGTTATAATGTTCTCTGTGCGATGTCTACAATCTGTAGGTATCTTTTGATCTTGTTTCGTGATGCACCTGTGGAGGTGTGGGCAATGACAAAGACCCCAATTATGGTAAACCGACTATCCTGTTCTTTTATTCATTCGCAAATATGTGTCGTTTGTTGTGCTGATTGGTGTTACTTATGGGTATTTTTGGGTTAAGGGTCTCTATGAAGCTTCTAGGTTTCTTGAGCTTGTTCAAAATCTGAATGACACAAAAATAAACAGATCGCAAATGCCTTGGAGTTTATGTCTGCCAAACAATCCCTTGTAGGAATTTTATTCTAGATAGAGCAGTTGGAGTTGGACTTCTTACAAGCCATTTTCTCTATCAATTTAATCAATCTGGTTCAAGATATCAATTTAATTAATCTGGTTCAAGAAAATGTCTAAATCTTCTAAAGGATCGACATATCAAAGTGTAATATTCATCCTTTTCTTCTCCTTGCTGCAGTAGTGTGTTTACAAAGTTAAAATCAGTGTATAATGCTGTTTGTGATATTTCCCAGACCTTTCACATTTGCCTGCAGGTCCAAGAATTTTTAATCACCTATTTTCTATAGTTAAGGGATCCATTACTGACCCATGTTGAATGAATCTCATCATCATCAATACCGTGTAACTTGGTTTACCCTTGAACTATATGTGAATATGCACTTCATTCCAAGCTCTGAAGATTTTTTTTTTCTTAAAGTCAAAACTCATTGAGATGATTATATTTGTTCACCTGTCACCTCAAGAGTTATGTCATTAAAATGACCTGCTTATATCTTGTATTTTGTACTCGACTTCCTTTACCTTGCTTCATTTGATTATTTGTTGTATGCTTAGGATATTCTTCTCTGAAGCTAGTAGAACTAATTAAGTAGATTTTCCAGGTCTAAGATCAAGTAACTTCTATATTCATATGTTTCTTCTGAAGTTTGCCAGCTTTTGTGGAATCCAAATGCTAAACATATAACCTTCCATAATAAGCTGTGCTAAGATAAGATGTATATTTATCTTGATGCATCATTTCAAAATGTTCGTAATATGCTCAGCAATTTGACCTGCGATAGGGCTACTGATATTGCATATTACTTCTTCTGTTCTAAAATGAGTGACCTTCTTCGTTCAATGATCATGAAGAAAAATTGGACATTCATTTGGGCTGTAGGTAGTACTTGATTATGATAATATGAGGTCTCTTATTGATAAACATGCTTCCTTTAACAGCTAAGGTCATTAGCTCTTCCATTCACGGTATTGGAGTGGACTCTTCCAACAGTTCCACGACCGACTCAGAATGGACCAGCTACGCAATCAGTAGTAAATTCCACAGATCAAACAACTGTGGCAGCATCTACTGGAACATCCTCCTCTGCAGAGGCATCTACAGAATCCAGTGAGCTTGCTTTGCTTGAGTTCCCTATTTAATGTTTAAATAATTGCTGTATAGGTTTCCCTTCTTGCTTTATCTGCATGTGATAATTATTTCATGCACAAAAGTAACTTCCAATGCAGAGGCAGGCAGTTCAGACGATGACTTCTCTGAAAGTTTTGCATTTGCTCTCGTAAACGGTGCTCTGGGAGTTTTCGAGGTTCATGGTCGAAGGATTCGAGACTTCAGGTACAAATTTCTACCAGGATGAGCACATGGGAGAATTGTTGCCGTTCCTGCATAATAGGATGTAATTCACTGTGAATGTGATCGTCATATTTCCTCTCGTCTAGACTTATGGTGGTTTTAGACGAATGATGGTTTCAGGTCACCATCTTGGACAATCACACCCCCCCCCCCCCAAAAAAAAACACCTCAAAGAGAATCCTGCAAAGTTTTGTATTTACCAATCATTTTACTACTGGGATTATGGGCTATTAGTTAATACCCTTTTTTTTAACTAAACTCAGAAGGCATGGGGGGTGCATAGAGTTGCTTTCTCATCATTCTTTATGTTGACGGATACTTGATTTGAATAGCCTGTGTTATATTTCTGCTAAACTGCTTTAGGCTTATTGGTTGATGTAATTTTCTGTTGCTTTTATCCAGACCAAAATGGCCTTCTTCCTCGTTTGTCTCCTCTGATGGACTGGTTACAGCAATGGCCTACCGTCTGCCTCATGTAGTATGTTTCTCATCATCATAGTTATCCCTTGTCTTAGGAACTCGTGTTTTGATTTTCATCTATCTATCTTCCCACTGTTAAGACATTGACTGCTTCTTATATCAGGTTATGGGGGACCGATCAGGGAACATACGTTGGTGGGATGTGACAACTGGGCAGTCTTCCTCTTTTAATACACACAGGGAAGGAATTAGAAGAATCAAATTCTCACCTGTTGTTCCTGGTGACCGTAGCCGTGGACGTATTGCTGTACTGTTTTATGACAATACATTTGCTGTATTTGATCTTGTAAGCAACATAAATGACCCATTGATTGTGTTCTCTTCCTCTATTATTTTAATAGTTTTCTTTTACCACGAATATGTGTTTATCCTGGGTAATTCATTAATGCCTTAACACGTTCGCTAGTTCTGGCCAGTAGCAGGAAAGATGCAAATGTCCAAACATGAGTGCACACATTTTGCACTGGAGCAATTATGAGTCTATGGCATACTACATTTTGATGTGGAAAGAAAAATCATAAATCTGTTTACCTTAGAAATTCTCTCTGTTAAGATGGGTTATTCTTTCTTTTTGAAACAATGCTCTCCTTGATTTTTGCTGAATTTGAAGTGGGTGTATTTCAAATTATATCCAAGCATCAGACATGTTGCATATTTTGATGCATAGGCATGTAGACTTAATCGACTTTCTATGTTCTAGCCTCTAGGATGTTTCATTCTTTAATCTGACCCTCAAGTTATTTCTGATTGCAGGATTCACAGGATCCACTAGCTAATTCTCTTCTACAGCCTCAATTTCCTGGAACCCTTGTACTGGAACTTGACTGGTTGCCTTTGCGTTCTGATAAAAATGAGCCACTCGTATTATGTATTGCCGGAGCTGATAGTAGTTTTCGCCTTGTTGAGGTTAAAATGTAAGTGGCGATCATTTGAATTTTATGAAATATCAAACTTATATTCCTGCCATTTACACTTCGAACTTTTCCAAGACAAACTCCGTTGTGTTTCTCTTTAAATTTAATAAAACCCCCTAGGATACAATGAAAGGTGCAAGGGCTCTGGTTTGTGCACAAGGAGACAGTTCATATGCAGATTTCTTAGGAAAAGTCAAAAAAGAAATTCTATTAGATCAAAGATGGAAAATTCAATGAATATAGTAGAATAAATGACGAACAAGACCCTCTAGTCTCTCAACAGATATACCAAGGCACCCCTTTAAAGTACCCCCTACCGCACTGCTAAAGCCCAAAGGGTATGTAGAAGAGAAATCCTCTTCCTCAAAGGAGGACAAGAGAGCGTCTGAACACGGAAAATTTGAGCATTCTTTCGAGTCCACATGCACTGTTGATGCCCAATATATTTCTCTGAGGTTGTTCCTTTTGAAGCTCTATGTAATGTTTGAGGTTACTGTTTAAACATTTGATGTGAATCAGTTGTTGTTAACCCCTTTGCATCGAATCAGATAATAATGAACTAACATAATCCAGAGTGCAGTAAAATAACTGTCTCTATTGACATGAACTTGAAAAAGGTGGTCAATTCGTCTTTTTGCTAAAAGCGAGTTAATGGAAATCCCTTGAAGATAAATCAAACTAAGCATCAAAAGGAACTGATTTGAAGCCCTGAAGCATGAGTGTCACATGTGGTTTGCTATAGACAACAGAACATAAAACAATCTATTCAAAGTCTTTTCATTTTTGTAGAGATCTCTAGAATAGTATATAGTAAAAGGACTTGCTATATGAATGAGTTTGGCTAGTTGGATGACCTTGCTAGCTTTATATCAACTTGAATGGCGGAAACGGATTCACGTAACTGACTCTTTGTGATTTGGATTAAGGCCTGATTGAGTTGAGCTGCGTATTTTCGGTTCTGCATTCTTTTTGCTCCTCATGCGGGAGGGTCCCTACTATTCTTTTGAACTTGTGAGTGAAAACTTAATCCGGCTATGCTGTGGCAATATGTACACATTGGAAGCCCAAAATCTAGTGGACCTGTTTGTATTGAACATGGTATACTGTATCAAGCTTGAAATATATATATATATATGTATATATATATATATATATATATAGGGACTTGTTCTACTAAGAATCACAAATAAATAGGAATTCTAGGAATCATTTTTGGCCTTGATTTAGATTCAGGGATTTTTCAGATTAAATTAAGGAGAACCAAAAATCGGTGGCATTTCAGTAATTAACTAAAAATTCTATCTCCTCTAACCACTTTGATTTATTTCAAATTCAAATATCTCATGATCTAAAACTCAAAATTAAAATCTAATTTCATATTCTTGTTCTAAATTAATTTTTCTTTGAAACAAGATCAATGACGATTATATTTTGAAGATTTTTTTTATGTATTATAACTTAGATAATAGAAATCATAACTAGGATCCCATAAATTATTCTTGTATCGTAGTCGTAAATTCTTGTATCCTACTTCCTCCGTTTCAATTTGTGGATATAATCAAATGAAAAGTGGGTCCAAATGGAATTTGTGGATATAAATCATTCGTTTTATTCTCAAATAGGAAAGTGGACAATTATTTTGAAACTTCCCAAAATAGAATAGTGGACAATTAACATGAAAAGGAGAGAGTAGTTGTAAATTCTTGTATTCAACCATATCTCTTTGAGTATACATTGATCGGTATTCTTGTATCCTGGTTGTAGTGATCGAGTATTTTGGTTGTTGATCGGTATTCTTGTCTTCTAGTTGTGAATTCTTTTATCCTAGACTATCTGTTCGAGTATAAAGTGATTGTTGATATTCTTGTATCCTAGTTGTTAATTCTTATATCCTAGCTTATCTGATTTAGTATACGATGATTGTTGATAATCTTGTATCCTAGTTGTAAATTTTTGTATCCTTGCCTATCCGTTTGAGTATACTTGATATTCTTGTATCCTAGTTTTAATTTCTCGTATCCTTGTTATAATTTTTTGTATCCAATATAATATTAACTGAAATTAAAAATAAATTTAAGAAAGTTATCTGAAATATATTCTTCATGGATCTTATTTTGGTTTGAAAGAGAATTTAATTTTGAAAAAGAATCCACAATTAGATTTTAATTTTGAGTTTTAGATCATGAAGTATTTTATTTTAAGTAAATTATGTTTTTTTAGAGGAGAGAGAAAATAAGTTAGTTATATAACTGACTAACTCTTATTGTACTCCTAGTTTATTACATAATTATCACTAGTTTTTCTTTCTATCAAATCTTAACAATCCGATTACTTAGATCTAAAGGTTGTAAATGGTTTCTGGTGTTCTCATTCTAATAGTGGTTCATAATTTGAGTAGCTACCTATGTATATATATAAACGTGATATATTTATATATATTAATTAGTTGAAATATGGAAAAAATATTTTGGTTCTTGAAATTTTCTGTCACGAAGGTGCGTAAGGCAGTTTTACCAGAAGAGGTGTTATAAGTCCAAGAAATTGTTGGCATGTGATAAGGAAAACCAAAGAATTGAAATTAAATTTTAAATATTTTAACAAAATTAATAATGTTACGAAGGAGCTCTTCTTCTAGAAAATTATCTAAAATAAAAATAGACAAAGATGTAACAAAATATAGTACTGAAATAGAATGATGAAATTATCGAAAAATATAGAGCATAGGAAATGCCTAGAGAAGCTTACAATGAAATATATATGATTAATGCATTGATTGGATGTCAAAAAAGATAATTAAAACAATGGAAAGAACATTACCTATTTTACACCAAACATAAACAATACAATTATATTTGAAGAAAAACCTTCTTCAAATTTATTGGAAAATAATGAAGGTTTTAATTTATTGGAGTGCTTGAAAGCACAATTATTGAAGCAAAATCCGGTTCGATCCGAAAAAGAAATTAATGAAGATCTCCAATTATCTTTATCTACAATGGTAAAGCAATTATCTCGAGGAGAATGTTCTTCAAGAAAATTCAAATCTATTGATGATCCTCCCTATGATAATGAGGTATCGGAAGACTACAAAGATACTCAAATGGTGTTGAGTCACAGATCACTAAAGAGAAAGCAAAAAGGTACAAGGATGCAACTACTCCTGATTATGGAAGGATGATAAGGATGCAACTACTCCTAATAATGCCCCATTATTGAAGGATATGGGAGCAAACCATTATTCATAGACTTTTTAAACTTTCCAAGTCTATAAAATCATTCGCCTATCAAGAGGAGAAATCATCCGAGAGAACAAGGAGCATAGCTAGCTCATAGTTTGAGCTTTTCTTATTAGAGAGAATTTGATCCAAAGTTTATTTTAAACTTGGATAGAAGTTCGTAAATATTACAAATTAGTCAACATAATGGAAGATGATGATTGTGGGTATTCTTTCTAAATTTTTCAAAGTTATTTATCTCATTAAGCCTAAATAGTAAATAGTTTTGGATGGATATTGTGCATATAATTTAGCCAACAAATGCACCAATTAGTGGATGATGTTAAATAGAGCGAAGACCGAATGAGCATGGGCGGTGAAAATTGAGAACAATATGACGATGTGGTCGAGTTATCTGAGTTTGGAAAAAGGACCGAATAGCCGAATGGCCCAAACCTTGCTTGGATAAATGCTGAGTAAGGTGTTTATTACTTGGAAAAGAAAAGTTCAATGGTTAAAAATGCATGAGAGACACTCGTTTGTCTCTCTCTCTCTCTCTCTCTCTCTCTATATATATATATATATCTATCTATCTATATATATTTATTTATATTTTTATACAATTTTTATATATGAGCAATTAATTTATTGTAACGCATAAGATTTAATACATAAAAGTAAAACTTTATTGAAAGAAAACAAATAACAATAAAACAGAATAATTGAATTAAAATTAGTACATAATACGATAAATAACTTTGGAAGATTTAGGAAGAATACTTACAATCGTCAACTTTTTTAATTAATAATTTTTACAAACTTCTATCCAAGTTTATAATAAACTTTGGACCAAATTCTCTCTAATTAGGAGTAGTTGCATCCGTTATCATCTTTCCATAATGGGACATTATTAGGAGTGATGAATTTCTCTACCCGTCTATCAATTCATCAATAATGCTTGCATCATGGTAAATTATTGGCTTTTGGGAAATCATTATTCTTGTACCCCTTTGCTTTCTCCTTATCCAGAATTAGTGATCTCTGACTCAGCACCATTTGGGTGTCTTTGTATCATCATTATAGGGATCTTGGGTATCTTCCATGGGATCATCAATAGATTTGGATTTGCTTGAAGAACATTCTCCTTGAGATAATTGTTTTACCATTGTAGATAAAGATAATTGGAGGTTTTCATTGATTTCTTCTTCAGATTGATCCGGATTTTGCTTCAATAATTTTGTGATTTTAAGCATTCCAATAAATTAAAACCTTCATTATTTTCCAATAATTTTAAAGAAGATTTTTCTTTGATAATTGGCACATACCTCAAGAATTTCTTGTATTGTCTATATATATCTGTCTATATATATATTTAGGGACTTGTGCTAAGAACCACAAATAAAATAGAAATTCTAGGAACCATTTTTGGCCGTTTGATAAGATTCAGGATGTTCCATATGAGATTGAGGAGAACCACAAACCAATGGCATTTCAGTAATTAACTGAGAAATCTCTCCTCTAACCAACTTGATTTATTTCAAATTCAAATATCTCATTATTTAAAATTTAAAATTCAAAATTAAAATCTAATTTAAGATTCTTGTTCAAAATTAAATTTCCTTTCAAACAAGTTCAATGAAGAATATATTTCGGAGATTTTTTTTTATGTTGGATCCCAGAAATTATAACTAGGATACAAAAAATCATAACTATGATCGCAGAAATTATTCTTGTATCCTAGTTGCAAATTCTTGTATCCTAGCCTATTTGTTTGAGTATACAGTGATTGATATTGTTGTATCCTAGTTGTAAATTGTTGCATCCTAATTATAGTATTCTGGTTGTTGATATCCTAGCTATCTGTTTGAGTATAGAGTGATTTTTGATATTCTTGTATCCTAGTTGTAAGTTCTTGTGTCCTAGCCTATCTGTTTTAAGTGATTGTTGATATTTTTGTATACTAGTTGTAAATTCTTGTATCCTAGTCTATCTATTTGAGCATACAGTGATTGATTTTCCTGGATCCTAGTTATAATTCTTGTATCCCTTATAATATTAACTGAAATTAAAAATAAATAAATAAAATTTTCTGAAATATATTCTTCATGGATCTTGTTTGAAAGAAAATTTCATTTTGAACAAGAATCCGCAATTAGATTTTAATTGAGTTTAAGATCATGAGATATTCTATTTTAATTAATTCACGTTTTTTAGAAGAGAGAGAAAATAAAGTAGTTATATAATTATTCTTGTACTTTTAATTTATTATAGAATTGCCCCCAACACTTGTTTCTTTTAAATTCAATCTAAGTCATTCAATTAATTAGATCTAAAGGCTAAAAATGGTTCTTAAAGTTCCTAATATAATAGGGGTTCTTAATTGAACACCTATCTCTCTCTCTCTCTATATATATATGTATCTTGGTACTTGGGTTCATTGGGATTTGCGATTGTCACTGTTGATTTTATGGTCTGTTTTCAAATATTTGAACTCCACTTGTATTTGTTAATTTTTAAAATAATAAGGCTATATGATTCTGATTGATGATAAATTTCAGTAGTTGCTGATGTATGATTCACTAATGAAACTGATTTACTCATACAGAAGTGACAAAAGAATTGGTTATGGACCCCAGCCTGGATATGTTAAAGAGCGATTTCGGCCGATGCCTTTATGCTCCCCTGTATTACTTCCGACTCCACATGCCCTGGTAACGTCTATTATTACTTTCTTTATCGGGTACTAATTAACAAATATGAACCTTTATCCTGGTCAACGCCCAAGCTAAACTCAGGTGGAGTCAGGTTATGTGAAAACTGAATTTATTTCGTACTCCCTCAGCTCCAATTTAAGTGTTCAGTTTGAATCGGCACACAGTTTTAGGAGCATTTGACTTTAACAATGTGTGGTCACAAAGTGTTTGGTGTCGGTCCATAAAAAACTTGTGGCCATAATTCTCTCTTTAAGATCCAAAAAGAGAAAGTTTCCAAAGTAGACCGGGGGAGAGTAGTAGTTTTCCTATCTTGATTGATTGGTCTATTTACGTGATGAAATCTTATATATATAACTGGCTAATAATGTTCACGACACCCTCATACATGACTTGTGTCTGATTTCTTTAATGAACAGAAGAGTGTTGCTTTTATTGCTGAATCTCGTCTCTCTTCTTGAGGGGGATCCTTTTGATATTGGGTAATTTATACAGCCCACCCTCGTGGTTTGGCCAAATTTCGTTGCCCACCCTCGTGGTTTGGCTATTATACAGAGCCTACCCTTTTATCAATTTTGTTGATTAATTCAATTAATTTATAATGTTCATATAAATACAATATAAAAAAATACGTTGAAGATGTTGATTTAATTAAAAAAAAAATTAAACTTTAATATAGTTGATCACAATTATTTTTAAACTAGGTGTATTTAAATTAAAACTTAATATATATTCAACCTAAAAATAGAAGAAGAATGGAAAAAAAATCTTTTAATATTAAAGTTGAACACACACATATATAATTAAATATTTATCATATATAGCATATATATTAAGTAAATCTCTCTTATGAAAATAATTAATTTATAATTTAAAAATATTATTTTATTTCATATTTATTACCTATTACCTATTAACTATAAGTATATTTTTATGTGCATGTATATGTGTATATTAATATTT
>JAOTQG010187379.1:0-27359 GCA_025631175.1 Iris virginica | reverse complement strand
AACTTCAAAGACATCGGCTAGCAAGAAAAGAAGGGGCAGCAAGTATCGGCTTAGTAACTGCTGAAATGATTAAGGTACTGATTTCAAACCTTTATAAGATATATGCACAGATACTTACATGCTTGCCATTAATAGTTTCTTGGTAAGTTTTATGGTCCAAATTTAAATATCCCTTCGTCCCAAAAAGATCTTTCCACTTTCCTCTTTTGCTTGTCCCAAAATGATCTTCCCATTTTCCAATAATGACAAACTTTTGAATGCAATTTTGAAATGGTACAAGTATGTAAAGCATAATCCTTAATATTTGCAAAATGTACACTGGGAAGATTTTTTTTTAGGGCAGGAGGAGTAATTCATTTTTGAGTTGATTATTAGCAACATCTTACAAAATAATTTGTCTATTACAAAAATTTCAAATGGATAATGGTTGTAATTCTTCATTCTCTTTTCTGCTTGCATTTTTAACAAATATCTAGCTCTCCACTAATGTTCATTCATATTTTGGTTAGTTTATGGAGGGAAAAGACCCTGAACTCCAGGCTTCTCGTCAAGCTGGTCTGCTTGATTTTATTGCTTCTGCTCTTCCAGCATCACATACAACTAAACTTGAAGCCTGCCAAGTTACTATGTACCTTCTGAGACTTTTGAGGACAGTACTGTCATTGCCTGCGAATAGGAGCTATTTTATTGCACAGAATCTATTGCCCCCAATAATCCCCATGTTGGCTGCAGCTCTTGAGAACTTTATCAAAATTGCAGCATCGACAAGTGTCCCTGGTTCCACCAGTTTAACATCAAGTAAATCATGTATGGAAAATCTAGATTCAATATCTGAAGTGTTGGATGGATTTTTATGGACTGTGGCAGCAATTATTGGCCACATGAACTCTGATGAACGCCAACTTCAGATGCAGGAGGGTTTATTGGAGCTTGTTGTTTCATATCAAGTAATTCACCGCCTGCGGGATCTATTTGCTCTTTATGATAGGCCACAGGTGGAAGGCTCACCATTTCCATCATCTATTCTCTTAAGTATTAATCTGTTGGTTACTTTGACTTATAAATTCAGAGCCATGTCTTCTATTGATTGGGAAAGTTTTCCAATTGAAGTAATGCCAGTTAAGATTGAACAAAAGGCTAAACATGTCGAGGTTGCAAATCTTGGAGCTTCTTCTTTATGTGACTTTAATGGAAACTACAAATTTCCATCATTTACAGTATCTGGTGGGGCGATTGTGTTGTTGGAAGACAAACCAGAGGATCAGTCTCTAGATGAATCATGTAATATAAAAAATGGCGATAGATTACTGCATGAGAAGGAATATGCTCAAGATGAATCCCGTAATAGTTTAAGAGAAGATGTTGGGAAGCCTTCCATTCCTAAGAAGGATGAGAAAAACTCTGTGGATGCTAGTGTAGAACAAATGACTGGACAAGGATCACGACTGAAGCAACCTGTAGAATACCTTCTTTCAGCTATATCAGAGACTGGCTTAGTTTGTCTTCCCTCCCTGTTGACAGCTGTGCTATTGCAGGCTAACAACAGATTGTCTTATGAGCAGGTAATAGTCTTTCTCTCATAATTCAATATGACCAATGACTTAACTTGGTTTAACGCAGTAATTGACCTTTTCCCTTATTTTTGAAAACTCATTTCAGATTCATCCCCCTCCCGCAATTTTTTATGTGCACTAGTCTGAATGCTATTCCCATCCCCATAATTGGACTTTTAAAGGTTCACTTTATTTTTGCAAGATTTCTCATTTTCTTTTATCGAAGTAATTTGTTTTGTCTAGTTATTAGCTAATCTATTAAAACTTTTATTGTAATTAGGCACACTGGGATGTAGTGGGGAAGATGAAATGAGAATAATTGCTTTAGGTGCTTTTTGTTGAATACCATTATTATTATGATTATGCGGGTACACCAGCATACTTCTCCTTGTCCACTTTGTACATTCTTTCCTCTTTCTGCTCTATAGATTTTGTTTCTTTAATTGAAAATACTCAAATAGTGTAGTAGCATACTTACTATGCTTGTCAGAAATGATCTTATTGGAGATAGTGTCGGGTCAACTATGTTTTCATTGGATCAAGACGAGTAAGCATATTTTTGCGTCACATGAACAGCTTCCTGGACAGGTTAAGCTCACTTTCCAACCAAGCTGTGTGCTATGTCAAAATGCAGTTTCAGAATGTCAAACATTATTAGGTAAAAACTGAATTGCCATTATAGCATAGTTGCGATGCTACACGAAATTGATTTTATTAGAAAGAGTGTAAGGTCAGCTTTGTTGCATTGGAAGAAGGTTATCATATTTTCGGTGATGTTACTGCATGAACAACCACCTTTGGTGATTATTTTGATTAGGTAACTTGTTTCCCATTTAGCTTCTCCACACTAATTTATCTGGCTACTAAGACATTATCGCTTTCTGTCAAACATATCTGTTTCAAGTTTAATATACCTGCGCCATTGTAATCCCTGCTTTACGGCTGTTGTAAGATTTACTGTTCTTATGATTAATTTCTGGGCTTTGCTCTGAAAGGCAAAAGCTGTTGACATTCATCATATATCAAATGTATTTGCTATTCTCAATCCAGACCATTAGTATCACACTGTAAATGACTTTCAAAATGAATGAATGGTTTCTACTGGATCATGTTATAATCGGGTCACATATTTTTCAGGCTTCATATGCTCTTCCATCTAATTTTGAGGAAGTTGCGGCTGGGGTGTTGAAAGTGTTAAACAATTTGGCGTTGATCGATATTAATTTCATCCAGAGGATGCTAGTAAGTAACTCTGGTCATACTAGGATGAGTATTAATCTGGTTTGCACATATAGCAAGTAAATGATTACTAGCTACTGAATTTAGCTTCTTCACTCTGACCACTAAGCTTGTGTGATTCCCTTTATGATCTTTATGAAGTTTGACACACCTGCCTTTAAAACTGTTGACAGGCCAGAGCAGACCTTAAAATGGAATTATTCCACATTATGAGTTTTCTTCTTTCTCATTGCACAAGCAAGTGGGGAGTGACTACTGATCAGGTGATGCTGTGCTTGCCTGTATATTTTCTGCATTTACTTACAATGTTTAGTAAAGTCAAATGTTAAATAAAGACATGTTAATTACTTCCTGAACTACCTCCTTAAATAGCTCGTTGGTATCTGCAAGTGTTGCTTCGAACTCTAGCTCAAAATATTGAAAAAGTTCACTTGATTCTTGGTATAGATGATAGCAATTAATGTTCTACCTATTTTTTGAATTTAGATTTTCATGAAAGTGGTGCTTTAAAATGTAGTTCACTTATTAACCAAGTAAATGCCTTGAAATAAAAAATAATTCAATTCACCATCAAAAATCAAAATTGATGCATATAAAGTTTAGGATATAGTTAATGTTTGATAACAACAAAATTTTATATTTTTCAAAAAAAAAAAAAAAAAATTTCATCAAATAACATGATTATTATACCGCTATATATATGTATGCATGCCATTGGATATCTCAGTATATCGCCAAAAACTATCTCAAACCTGATTTTATGGACATATTGGTGGATATAATGCAAATATTGTTAATATTTTAAAAACATGGACTTCGAACGTCTACCACATGTTGCAATTTTTTCTTTTGGGGGGGGGGGGAGGGGAAGAACTCGTATTTTTTTTTTCTCCTTTCGTCACTGTGACTGGAAGGACACAATTGCAATTATGATCTACTTATTCATAAACTCTTACTTGCCTTGTAAAAGTTTGACTTGCATCACTACCTTCGGTTGTTTTATGGTCTTATATTGGATTGTTATTATTATTTCTTCGACTGAAAGTCATGATTATGGCAAGTGCTAAATGCCTTGGTGATACTCTGCATTGTCTCAGACTGGTTTGCTTCTGCTTGAATGTTTATCGCTTCTCGGTTACTTTGCTATGTTTCATCCTGAGAATCAAGCTGTCCTTCGTTGGGGAAAGAGCCCTACCATCCTTCACAAGGTCAGTTAAGAATATCATTTTGTTACATCTTAAGTGCCTCTAATGAGAAAAATCTAATAACTGATCTGGAATAACAGGTCTGCGATCTGCCATTTGTTTTCTTTAGTGATCCTGAGCTAATGCCTGTCTTGGCGGGCACACTAGTAGCTGCTTGCTTTGGTTGTGAGCAGAACAGGGGTGTGGTTCAGCAAGAACTCAGCACAGATATGCTCATTTCCTTGTTGAGGTCTTGCAGAACTGGCTTGCTCTCCACCCGTTCCGTTTCAGCCCTTGATAATCCTCCAATAGACGAGTTTGCCGAGTTGAATCAGTTGGGTCCTGAGTCCAGGAAGCTTCAAGGTGACATCCCTCGAAGATCAGATCGTTTAAAAAGCACTCGCGGTCAGCCAGTAAAAGGTAGTGCTTCCATCAACACCAGAAGTGCCAAGATTCGAAACCCTAAAGATGGCAAAGCAATGAAACTCTCTGAAGAAATAGTGAAGCACAATTTATCAACTTCGGGAACTTCATCCAATTTGATGCTGCACTCGAGATTTCCTGGTAGCTTCATTGACAAAGCAGAACAATTCTTTTCGGCAGAATTACCGGTTGATGTGGAGGTATGATGTGAAGTTTCTTATGAGGATTCAATAAAGTTTCAAGATTAGTATCCATGTGAGATTCATTTCTTGGAAGTACCACAATTGGTGAACATTCCTGGATTCTTCGGAAATTGACGATGGAACAGGTAAACCTTTTTTGTTTACACAGTTTTTGTCCTTGGGGGATCTCTTTTTTGGGCTTGAGCCTGAGGGGTTCAACGTGTATATATATATAGCAATTTTTCAATGAACTTCCAAAATGCCTGTGTAATCTCAGGTCATATTCTTGGGTTTTGTAACTTTATATAAATAAATCACAGTTTTGTAACTATCTTTGAGGGGATGATACCTATAAAGAATGAAGCGCATTGAGGATTTTACTTTATTTATTTATTTTATTTTAATGCTTTTTTGGCTAATCTAATAAGATCATTTTGAGGACTTAAAACAAAAATATTTGTTGACGTTTTGGCGTACAGAACAAAGAACAAAGGACTCTGCTCAGATGTTTTTCCGTTCCTGGTGCAGTACTACAGATGAACTAGCTTATATTTACCACTGCTCCAAGTGTAGGTGGCCTCAATAATGCCTATTGAGTACTACACTCAGCATTGATCGAAACCACATCTTGGACTATTTTTAGACCTTGTTGAAGAGGGGTAAAAGATCGAACATGGTCATCCCTCAGGGTTTCGTAACGTGGACATTCACTCATTGCAAGATTGAGAAGATTATGAACTGTTTCCCTGAAAATTACAGAATCAAAATGAAGTTGAAACTGTAGCTGAGAATTGAAACGAAATCTGTTTCAGCTAGTTATATCATATTGATATATGCAGTCAAAATGTACCCTAAAATAAGAGTTTTGACTCTGGCTGCTTAAACAACATTGGTTTAATGGAAAAAATATCGGGAATTAATTACAAAAGCTTACATGATAAATAGAGTTGAACCGAGTTAGATACAATAGCTTGCCCTCCCAACTCCCAAGGTTAGTAGAAAATGCAAAGGCAAAGAATCTGGGAGGAAGATCCATGAAGGAAAGACGGTATAAAAAATGACCTAAGATACTTTTCCAACATCAGTGTCTTTGTTCTGTTGAATCAAAGTTGTTCTCTCGCTCTTCATTTTCATTGCCCTTAATGTTCAATCCACTATATGCGCTTCCAGGGACATTAATCAAAAGTTCATCTTCCACTGTGATTTCTTGAATCTTTGACTCATCAGAATCCTGAAAATATACATATACTACATAGTTATTCTCTTGTAAAACATATGAATCCTCTACCCCCCCCCCCTCCCCACAAAAAAAACAACATTAATATGAGATAAAAAGAAGTTTCACTTTCTAGAGGGAATGCCTTAGCAATAAGTATAATTTCTGCCTCCTCAGGGCCCAGCTTTAAATATATATATATATATATATATCATGTCAGAGAATAAGATGAATACATTTATACATGGCAAATGAACGACCTATTATTATCTTTCACCAAGTCCAACGATTTACATCTAATTGCCACTCAGGATTGAGAGAATAGATAAGGCAGGACATAATACTACTGGTGTCCTGACATTATGTTGCTGGATGTGGCTAAAACAAAGACGAAACAAAGGGGTAATTAAACCAATTCTTAATATCCTTACTTTGCAAACTCTGGTTGTACAGATTTGTTCAATATCTTAAGGCACTAAATTGTGTCAATAACTGCTATTCAATTTACTATCTGGAGCCTCTCTAACTAAAATCATCTGGAGTTCGTGAAGTTTCTGTCATTGCTTATGCTAAACTCGTTGTTCCTTGTAATGAAGTTACTACAAAGAATAACACATGGATAACAAGTTTACTACACCGAATACCAGAATAAACTATAGCAATAACAAAAACTTTAAGAACTCCAGAGAATCTCAACTAAAGAGGTTCCATATTTCGCTCAATTTACGACTGCCTCCAACTGTAGAATCAATGTGTATACCCTTGTTATTCAATTAGGGAAGGCAAGGCGCTAATTTTGTTTCCCATGCCATGGTGTAAAAAACGGCACTAGTGGACAGGCAAGCTTAGCTGAGGCATAAGATTAAGAATTCCAAAAATCAGCTGCCACTAGAAAAGGAATAGAAGCTGTAAGCCAGAAAGACATTACCTTTTGCTTAGTCTTGATTTGTCCCAAGTTCTGAACACTTCGAAGGTTATTGATGATGCTGTTAAGTTGTTTTTGGGCCTTCTTCCTTTCTAAACGTCGTTCCTTACATTGCACAGCAGTGACTTCAGCATGACAAGCAACACAAAGGGTCCTCATGTTCTCTAACCTGCATTCACCTACAGAATTTACAGAGTAACCTCAAATGCTTATACAACTCAAGTAAAATCTTTAGCATTGGATAACATTTATGGACATGTCCGAGGACCTAAAAAGGAAAAAGCTTAAGGTTCCGATCAGGAATCCGATATACAGTGATATCAATGTTCACAATATGAATATGGGATGATATGAGTGATATGAGTATGGGAATTAAATGACTAAATTGCCCCCGTAATAACTGCACTCTTTCCCTCTCACACACACATTGACCAGTCACATCAGATCACTCTTCCCACCATTCAACATGGTGATAGGCCTAGACCATAAATACATTGAAAATACCCAGTCCGGCCAAGACTTGTCATTCACCAAAATTTTCTTCCTCCGCCGCCCCTCCCTTCCACCGTCTCACCCATTCTAGAGAGAGAAACCTATCGTTTTTACACAGAGAAATCAATTAATCACTCTTGAGATCTCTAGCCTACGATGTATCCTCCCCAGAAGCCGAACCCCATCCCAACTCGTCCCAAACCCAGCAGGCAGTAATATCCAGCTCGTTGTTAGCAAAGCAGAAATCAGCTGCTCCTAAATCTCCATTCAACCTCTCTTTCCCCATAGCAGTGACAGCTCTAGTCCTCTACACCCGTTCCATTCTCTCCATGTTGTTCCTCGGCCACCTCAGCGACACCAAATTACACTCCGGCTCTTTAGCCATAGCTTTCGCCAACATCACTGGCTACTCTGTTCTATCCGGCTTGGCTCTCGGCATGGAGCCGCTCTGTTCTCAAGCTTTCGGCGCAAACCATCCTAAGCTCCTGCCCCTAATTCTACACGAGGCTGTCATTTTCTTCTCGTTTCCATACCCATATCAGCTCTCTGGCTAAACGTGTCTAGAATTTTTTGTTATTTACACCAAGACCCAAACATCATACGCATGGCCCACTCATATCTTCTATTCTCTCTCCCAGTTAAACCCAAACCCAGCAGTCTAGAAAGTAGAAATCGTACGACAAAGAGAGAAGGAAAAAAGTTAAGTGTGGAGAGGGAGAAATTGAATTTGGGCAATTTACTGTTTGTGCCTTTGTGGGTCATGAGGTTTTTATGAGTTTGAGGAGAGAGAGAGGGAGAGAAGAGAGGAGGGAGGTGGGGATAGTGGACAATGCACATAGACACTGGAGATGAAGATTTGAGGAGGGAGGTGGGAATAGTGGACAATGTTGGGAAGGGAGTCGGGTCTGCATTTCTTGGGCAGTGAGCTCAAGGGAGAAAGAGAGAGAGAGGAGAGAGAGAGAGAGGGGAGAGAGAGTGAGAAGTAATGTTTAAATAATGTTTTGGAAAAATTAAAATGTTAATATAATAGGGTATAAATAAAGGGGTAATAGATGGAAAGTGTGAGATAATGATATGTGATATTGAATGATATTAATGTGTGATATTGGAGATATGAGTGATATGGATGATACGAGTGATATTACCATATTGAGACTTGAGAGATGTTGGATTCGTGATCGGAACCTAAGTAACGTGTTTGAACAAGCAACTACTAAATAAGTGTTAAAACAGTCCCAAATACATTTAACAAAACCAAAAAGCAACAAAAAATCCAAGGAGAAGAGAGTCTTAAGTAGCAAATTAAAATTATAGGTACCTCCCCCTAGATGGACAGGTACAATATGGTCTGCATGCCATGCATTGCCCTCACTAGGGTCCTGCACAAGCTTGTCAAGTCTGCAAAACAACATACATGAAACTATCAGGCACTAATGTATAGTGACGTGAAACGAAGGACAGTCAACTCTTCTTTAGACAGTTTGAGGTGTACGCAGCATGAACTACTCAACTCAATGTTCATCCCAACCACTGAGTGATCTCATTCCAGTTTTCACTTTTCGAATAGAAAAGTCTTTTAGCGAACTACTAGCTCTCACACTTTTCTTAATTACAATCACCTTTCCTAATGGAGGTCGCCTCTGGAATTTTTACCTAGGGTGAATGATACATAAATTTGATGTACTACTCTAACATTTGACTTCCTTACTTTCCTAGTGAAAAACAATCCCCGAGTAATTACGGGCACAAGAATAATTTATCCAACTATGTTCCTTTGATCTTTTCTACCTGATCACAGTGAAGCACACAGAACAGGATCAACCTACTCTTTATCATCTCTTTCTTGCTTTCTTTCTTTCTTTGCCCATTTTGGCAATTCCTTAGTGCATAATTTGGACTAAACAATTTTGGTTAGGATGCACTAATGGGTAGTTATTCTCAAGCTTAGTTGGGGAAGTTATGGACGGTTAAGAAACAAAACTAAGAGAGTTAAAAGCAGGTGGTTTCTCAGAAGTTAAGACAGGCAAAGAGACCAAGTGAGAGATAAAACCTCCCTCCCACATTCTGTTTAGGAACAGATTGACATTGATCCCACTATTCAATTACACATGTACGTAAGTTCTAGATGATGAACATAGCACGTCAATAAGCAACGACCTCATTCGAATATGCTTGTGCATTGCCTCTTCCCACCCCCATTGTTTCAAGAAAAAGGTATGCGGGATACAAGGATATAACAACAGGAAGGAGAAAAAAAAGAAATAAAAAGATATTATCCTCCTTTTCAAGAAGGAAGGAGAGTGTGTCCAAAGTGATGCCTCGGCTGTAAGTTCAGGAGTCACTGCAGTATCAAGTATAGGGTAAGTTCTGAGAAAGCTATTGAACATCTTATCTTAATTAATGATGAGTGGAAAGTGAATACAGGAGAAACAAAGAAGATAGTAACAACCAGAAAAAGGAAGAGGCAAAGTGAATTGCTGCTAGACCCAGAGAAACTGGGGGAAGCAGAAGGAAATGAAAACAGAGTAGTTGGAACAATACAAAGCATTGAAAGGAGGAGCAGATATATGAGGATTTTGGAGTAGAAGCCTGCTGACCATACAGCACGCAGAGTCGGATCATTATTAGAGATTCAGAGTGCTGTATCATTAAAGATCTTCATGATTAAAGCCAAAATGTTACAAGTTTCAGAATGCAGTATTCTGTTAAAGCAGAGATTTAATAAGTAATGATACAGTAGAGAGAAGAAGAAATATAATTCACCAACTTGGAGCCTTGTGTATGTATATATGGAGGGAGGTGTTCGGTTGCGAACCACACTTACCTGGTTCACAGTTACAAATTGCATCGTTCACAGTTATAAATTTCATGGTTCACAGTTATAAATTTCATGGTCACATATTTCACGGTTAACAGTTATCAATTTCATGGTCCATGGTGGTTCGCAAGTTCGCAAACAAGAAGCGGTTCGCAATTGAACATCTTCCTATATATATATATATATGTATATACATATATTTCTTATTCAAATGAGACCCTGACCTGTGAGAACCACTAGGATCCAGCAAATATACTAAGATCCAACACATATGAACTAAGATCCAACAAATATCAACTCGTTGGATCCTAGTGGTTCTCACAATATTCAATTCTAATTTGAACTAACTACCTAACTAATCCTATTCCAATGAAAACCTAAATATTGTGAGAACCATGAGAACTAACTAAGATCCAGTAGATATTGCTCTTAGATTTAGCATGTATTTGCTTTGACGAGAAAGTTTTGCCCTAGATTGCAAGTAAATAGGTGACTGGTTGAAATGAATTGTATTCACATATGAATCACGGTATCAGTTATCCAGGACAGGACAGTAATAAATCAGATCTACTATTTGACCTAATCCAAAATTTTAACGTAAAATCTTACTGGATAAGATTGGATTTTATTTACATCAAAAAACAAGTTTATATTTTTAGTCAAACTGGAGCACAATCAAGTTAGGCACAGTCATGTCAACCAGGTCAGGTAGTATACTTGAACGATGTAATATGTAAAAAAGTTCACAATAGTATTAGAATTTGTAACTTACAGCCTTTGGCGATTTGCCACCTGTGGTGCTTCTTTTTTGATATATGCCTGACGCTGGGCATGCGATAAAGGTCTTAAGCGGTTCGCAAGTTTATGGCAGTTGAGATGGCAATTTGTGCAAACCCCATGTTCAATTTGAAAAAGACCCTGGAAACATTTAATTTGACAGTCACAATAAAGTAACTTTGGCATATTTATGTGATTACAGATCAGTAAAGACTAACACAGATGATTAGTGCTGCTGATTCAAGTTCTAACCTCACGAAGGGATCTGGTACTAGTTCGTAAGCGATACTCTTGATAGCACTTCAAATTACAAAAAAGATCCTCAAAAAATTCTGGCTCCTTGGCATTGTTGCTCCTGGAAATCGAGAATTAAATCCTTTCACACTGTTGGAATCTTAATAAATATAGCACTATCTTACTTGCAAACAGTTTGACAGAGTTTGCAGAGCGGTTCATTCATGTGTGTCCAACCCTGTGAATATTCTCTCTTCTTTTTGTCATAAGAGAGAGAAACTTTCTTCCAAATAGCATTTGAGGGTAAGGGGTGGCTTATCTCCTCCAAGGAGGTAGTACGCTTCTTGCTTCCCCCCTTGAGCAACCCCTGTCAGGGAGAAATAGTTGGATTTTATCCGGCTGTTAAAATTAGGTCTGCTTGTCTAGCACTCGATCTTAATACATAACAATCAAAGTCAAATCGTGACGCTATTAGTGAAGCAAATTCAATGAAGCAACAAATGGTACCATAGCAAAGCGGCCATTAACTTTACGGAACCATACAATTAGTGCCATTGAAGAAATACACGCACAGAAACTTGAGACACACCACATACCTGAATTTATTCACTCATGCAGCTGAACAGAGAATAGGGTAATGATACCAGAAAAATAATTATACATAAAAGGAGAAACAAATTTTAAACATACCCTCTCATCATGGTTAAGGGCTTTGTTCAGACAGTACAGCTCAGTGGATAGAGGAAGTTGTAGAGGCTTGCTAAATAATTTAAATTGTTCAATAGGCCTTAAACTGTTCCATTCGTTGATAAAAGCCATAATAGCATGCTTATATCTTGGATCGTCCTTGACACATTTATGAGCGCTTGTTTTGCAGTCCTGAGCTGGAGGATCTTCAGTTTCAAGTTCCTCCGGTTTGAAATTTTCAAGCAATGGTCTTGGCCTTGATTCAATCCCTGGAGTGCACGAGTACAAGTGGATCCTTCCTGTATATTTGCTCACCTGCAAAACAGCAGATTTTTTACAACTTATGAATCCATTCAACCGCTTTCAGATTCCATTACTGCAAGAAATAATAGAAGAGATTTCAGGTAGCCTCCATTTTCCTTTCAGTAGAATGCAGTATCGCAACATGACCATAAAGGGAGAGGGGTTGACTTTGTCTCCTACGAAGGGTAGGCATAAAAATGTTGTAATTTGGATATCCCACCCAGGGTATTCAACTAGGTGACATAAGCTGACTCTGATTATCTGGTAGCCACTTAACAGAAACCTAGTACTTCCTCCGTCTAAAATTAAGTGTTCAAATTGACCTGCACATAGTTTTAGGAATGGAATTGGTGTTGTGGCTACAATTCAAACTCGGGCATCCAAAAGAGGAAAATCAGGAAAGAGGACACTTATTTTGTGACATCCCAAAAAGGAATAATAGACTCGTATTATGAAATGGAGGGAGTATTAATTTATACCAGGATAAATTTACCAAGGAGCCTCTCCTTATGAGCAGGGTACCACTGAACTGACTGAATACCTACTAGATACATTAAAATGTACCTGCATGCATCATCAGGTAAACTAAGATTTAGTAAGAGCACTATACCTCAAACCGGAGAGAGTTTGCTTCGATAGAGCTACTTCCACCCACTGTAATCATGTCAATAGTTTTTGCATCATTCACTTCTGTTATAGTATCATCCACCTGCAACAAACCCCATCCCAAACCACCCATACACACACAGAAAAATAAAAGGTAAAAAAATAAGAAAGAAGAATTCATTAGGAGAAGGAAAGAAATGAGATAAAAGAAAAGAAAGAGAAAAACAAAAATAAATACTGTTCTGCATCAAGGGAGAGCATAAACTCCACACTGTAATCACATATGCTTGAAACTTATACCCACCAATAAATGATGTGAAGTTACTCTTTGGGCACTACTTGATATAGCTTCACAAGTATCTTCCTCTGCTTCTCGGTAAGAAGTAGCATACTTGCTCATTTGTAGACCGCAAATGATGCTCCCCTGTAAATCAATTAGAAGTTCAGTGCCTAGATCAAAGGAGCTAGAGCAAGTCCGGATAATATTACCCAAATGCTAGGAATACTGAAAAGGAAGCCACACCTCATTTTCAGAGTTGTACTCTAAAGAGGAATGGTTGTCACTTGTGTTCTGCCGTTGATACCTCCTATTAGCAATTGCATCAGACACTTCCTCGGGCTGCATATTTTGACTAAAGCAAGGCACATAGCACTTCACCATCTCGTCAATACAACCTTCAACGCTAGCGTCTTGCACGGAAACTGGATTCTCTAGAGTGTTTGTATCAGTCATTCCAAGATGCGAAACACTTTCTACCTGTCAAACCAAAGGACATCTTTACAACACTTATATACTTTATTAACCATAAAGGACCAATAGCTTTGTTCCAATTCAATCCATAGATGAAATCGTGTCAAAGCGAACTGGAACTGCAGAGCTCCTATAGGATCATTAGCGTTAAGAAATGTGAATCGATTGAAATTCCAATTTGCAGTTAACCAGCAGCTGATCCTTTGTGCTCAGCATGTAGGCTGAAAATTAAGCTCCAGAACAGGAAGGTTGTAGGGGATTGAAGATACAACCACCATTTCATGCCAAGATGGGAGAGTTCCACTGTGAAGTCTGTGGTAGACATATACATCCATTGACAGCATGCTTTACAATATCAATCATGCGATTTTATACCTATTTCCCACATCAAAGTGTTACCTCGTTAACTTAGTAGGAGCACTCAGTTGTAAGGAGCAGACTCCCAATTTTCGGTCAGTAGTAAGGATGGTCATGATTACCCAAATTACTGAAATAATGGCACTAAAATTTTTTTATAGTGCTTGAATTATTAGCACAAAGGGGATGCAAGCCATGTACACTAGGTACAAACAAAAACAGCAACCTCGGAAAAACTTCCTCCGCAAAAACTCATCCAAGACCACTGAAAAAATTACAACTCATCTTCCATCCAAAACTCCCCTATAAAATACAGAAAATAATTAAATGAATCTTAAAACCTTTCTTTGATCCACAAAAACATAAGTCTTTGGTGCAGTCACTAAAAGGATCTTGGAAAAAGCAAATACAAGAACACCAATATTATGTTTACTAGCTGTTATTTTAATATTTCTAGTGTAGGGATATTTTGGTAATTTCCTAAATAGCTGGAAATAGTTTTCCTTAATATTTTAGGAGGTCTTATTAAGTAACAGTATTTAATTGAGTCTGAATCCTTATAGGATTCATGTTTTAGCTGTCTTTCATTAGTTTCCAATTAGGAATCCAAATCCTTTTGGAATTAGGAATTAGATTAAGCTCATATGAAGTTATATGAAGGTTCTAATACCTTTAGTTTGGGGGATAGCGAGTATATGAATAAAGAACTTCCAGTAGCAATTAAGCTTTGCTTCTTGAATTGTGCGCTCTTGGGCATGACTCTCAACGCCTACGGCTGCCTCCCTGAAGCCAGGCTTTCTCTCCTGTTTACTGTTCTCAGCTACTGTTCACAGTGACCGGACAGCCTTTACAATTTTCTGTTTACAACCCTAACACCCCCAAAACCCTAATCTCTCAGTTCTACCCATTAATCCCTAAAAACAGTATTTCGAAGTCCTTAATTCCGCTGCATTCTACATCATTATTGGCCCAAATATTGTAGGTTAAGCGTAGCCACACTTGTCCTGCATGTGTCTCATGACATCAGCTTCACTCTACAAACAGGTCGCTCCTCTCCTTCAAAGATTCTCCCATTTCTCTCCTCCACAAACTCGACAACATCTTTTTACTCCTTGTCCACATTCAATTACCTGCTCCGCATGCCAAAATATAATGCAACTGCACTTCGCATGACCCACTGACGTCCAAACAAAGTGAAAGAGAAATCCCCAAGATCCCCTACCCATGTAGTGATAAACGATTTGATAGATTCAGCATTGCTGTACATACAGCTCTTCCCTTCTTGAGTTATATGGAGTAGCATATAAAAATGCCTCCCCACATTGACCATGCAAAAAGTTCAACAGAAGCCAAAATGTATGTATCAAGACAGTTGGAGGGCCCATTAATTTACATTGTGATTGGGTAACAAACTCGGTAATAAGTAATAATATAAAGCAGCCTGGGTGGATAGAAAAGTCAGGTGGACGGAAATGACGATAATCTTACGCTCAATCATGGTCAATGAGCTTCAGAATAAATTAATGCATGACCAAACAGTTTTAACAGACACAGAACTTGAATCTACAAAAACTACAGTGACGAACTGTGACTGTGAGTAACCAAATAACTACTTGATTTTTAAGATGGAAGAAGTTAACTGATTGAGAAGGAAAGAAGGATGTAGAAGAAAGATGAGACATCACTTGGAAAAAGTAAACTAACAAAAGGGAACAAAAGAAGATCCTAACAGAAGCATCAAAGAGTAATGCCCTCAAATCTCTACAACTGAACGAAATGGCAACCCCACAGAGCTCCATTAGCAGATGCCGGTAAAGAAACAATATAAGCAGCGCCATCTCAACAACTACAAAGGCAACATCTGATCTCCGGCCATCCAAGTGCACATTCTCCAAGCACCATATACCCAATGACAAGCTCATAAACTATCTAACAAACTTTCAAATTTTGAGGTACCGACTCTATCTAACACAGAACCAGCAAGATGAATACTTCGGCCAAGTCCTTATTCCAAGTAGTCATTCCACAAACAATAAGGACCAAGGAGACAATAAAGTTCTAAGAAAAGAACTCCAGCAATTCAGCTAATTGTCTTGTTTATGAAATATCAGTGACTGAAATCAGATTGTATGACAGTATTAACTTGCAAAAAAAGGATGGACCATTTTGCATACAATATCATTTGTTATGTGATAAAGAAGCAATACTGTATGCTTTCAACATTCCAGTTCTCTCTACATTGGTAATCTACATTAGATTTAAACAACTCCACAAACGTAAAAAGACTAAAAGGTATCTGATTCACCCACTTTCTAAGATCTCAAGAACTTGCCTAATAGAGAAAATTAAGTAATCTTAAATGGATTCATCATACAGTTTTTAAAGCGAGTAGAAGTTAATCAACAAGTACACTAATAAAAAAAAATTACCTGAATCTCCTGCACTGCATCATACTTGCCATCCATCGTAGATGAAACACGGTACAAACTTCTATTCAGGTTTCTCCAGTGGGACTCATCTGAAGTGTCCTGCAAGAATCTGAACCATTAAAAAGTTGTAGATAAAAGAAACTCGTACATGAAATAAAAAGATAAAATTTTAAGAGTCTAATTACATCAATACATAAGAATTGAGGACCTTTGCACAGAAGATATATACATTGACCGCTTTAGTTTGGCCCCGCCTATGAGCTCTACTTTCAGCCTGAAAAAGTTTCGACGAATGCACAAACATCAAGCAAAAAGCCAAAGATAGTCAATTTCTTTATGATTAATCTGCACCCAAATATGCTTCATTACTCATTCCCCCCTCCCCCCAACCAAACAACTGTGAGGCTGTGCCCCCAAAAAACGAGTATGGATGAATGGAGATGATGCCCAAAGTCCTCTCATCCCAGATGATACCTTAGCAATCAATCATTAGACAACAAAACATGAATACGAATATCTAAAAACTTTGCATCTGGTGACATCTTTCCAGGGAGATTTCTTTTAATATTAAAAAAAAAATTAATTGATATAGATGGAAATGAAACTCAGTGTTCGAGAGATCATTAAGATCCTACTAGAGAAGTATCATCACAATTTTCTTCTTTGATGATGAATTTCATTCAGACAACTACACACCTGCTGCAAGTCAGATGGTGTCTGTGGCAACTCTAAGAAAACAACATTTTGTGCAGCCGATAGATTAAGTCCACTACCTCCAGCAAGTATCCCAACTAATGCGATCTTAACCTGTAAATAGATGGCGAATCAATTGTTATACAGGCAGGTATAGCAAAAAAACGTCACTTAGAAAAATGTTTCCTTAAATATGTTTTCCGCACAAATTCATTCAAGATCCAACTGCGATTGGCCCCAAAACAACCTGTATAACATCAAGCTGAGATTCGTTGCTGAACAACTGTAATGAAGCTTCAATAATATCAACCGGCATCCATCAGAGTTCTAAGCTATGTTAAACAATGATTGGGTTCCATAAACTATTACTAAGCAAATGCGTCATAGTAGCTGAACACAACACAGTACTGACAAAGACCATCTAAAATGGTTTTGAAAATACGACCTCAAGTGGAGCTAGTGCCCGAAGTTCTACCTTCTTTGAAGACTGGAAATAATGAATAGCTTCTTGCCGGTCTCTGGATGATGAAAGCCGCCCATCAATGCAAACAAATTCAATTTGCTTCTCATGTAGGAACCCCTGGTTAGTAGATATGCAGAATTATTTTAGCAATGTAAGTGCTTGAGGGTAGGTCTCTCAAGAAAGTAAAACGACCTGTTGAAGATACATTAATACTACAATTCGTTCTGGGTTAGTATATAATTTGAATAAGATTCTATGAAGACACATTAATACTACAATTCATTCAGAGTGCAGTATAAATTTGATGAATTATATGGCACAGATAAAATGATGCTTCAAGGGCTCTTTAACAATAACAATTCCTTCTTAAAAATGAATTTTACATTTATTAACCGTGCTAAAACGGCATTGTAACTTTTAGCTTAATGACTGGAAACTTAATTCAATTCAAGCCACTGAACCAAACCTTTTAAGTGAAAAGCAGCTAAAAATGTCTGAACAAAGATTAATTTGAGGTGTGCAAGAATGACTTACCCCTGTGGTTATCTGACACGTTTTGTGCTACCATTTATTTGTTTGTTCAAAAGATTTTGTTACTCCCTCCGCCTCAATTATATTGGTCACAAGACAAACCACAAAGATTAAGATTCTTTTTATCTGTAACAAGTTTTGCAAAATAATTTACTTTTCCCTTCATACCCCTTCATTTAATTGATTGATTTGTAATTAATGATCAATTGATGATGCAAATATACAAGTTGGTTGAGCGGAAAATTAGATTGAAGGCATTAATTATCATTGACTTTGTGAAGTGGCCAGTAAATTTGAGACAGCTAAAAGAGGATGGGGCCAATATAAACGAAACGGAGGGAGTAGTAGATACTACTAGAGAAAGAATGTAGACTAGTGAGGATGGGAAATCTTCCTAAATCACAAGGGAAAAAGAAATAAACTAAAGAACACCAACAAAGCTGTACAGATTATCCAATGCAGGAAGCACTAAGAAGCTCCAAGTTTAAACGCCGGAGCTCGGAGCTGTCAATAAAAACAGTACCGAACCCTATGAACATAAATATCATTTGTCCACAGTGACGGGTTTGGTTCATCGATTAATAAATAATGAAGATCTAAGCCCACATGAGATGACTAGAGATTGCTTTAGAAAAGACGAAAGAATTGACGGGAAAATCGGTGTGCCTAGTCCCATCAATCGGAAGATTGTCTGCAATAGAATGATATGTCTACAACCGTAGTTCACACTTCAATTAAACTGTTGCAATAGGTAACCACTGTAGAAGACCCAACAAACAATTTGAATAGTCCATTTAGTGTACTGTGTACGTTTACCTCATCTCGAGTATCAAGTGAATATGACCTCACGAAATGTTCATAATACATGCAGTTAACAACTAGCCCGTATGCCCTTAAGTTTCCAGTTTAACCAACTTAAAAAATAGATAAACAGAGATCAGATGAATTTGGTAAGTTTCTCACAATATTCCTAAGTAATCATCAAGTCATTTTTTATGGAGACATCATGGTCCTCATTCTCAAGACAGTATTTAGAACTTACTCACCTGTACTCCGTCAATAACTGTGTGGTGATGAGCAAAAATTATCATTTTATGAGAACTATGGCTTCCCTCTATACTTTCCTCAGTATCAAACTCCTTAATGATTGGATGCATGGAAAGCCATTCTCGGAAACCTGGCAGCTTGGCTAAACCAACAACTTGACTGGACAGTTTTCTTGAAGATTTGCCATCATAACCATCTCCTACGAGCAAGCAGAATGAGCTTAAGCAAAATCCATACGGTGTTCAAAAAGAGTTTCAGACCCATAAGGAAATAACAGTAAACAGAATACTGCATAAAATGAAAGGTTCAAAATATGTTATTTCACTTTCATGGCTAAGCAGATCTGACTTTGCATTTTGTCATCAAGGGCCATCCATCAGTTTCAATCTCTTCCCATATTGAAGGGGAAAAAGAACAAATGAAAAGGGATAACCTAAGGGCAATTGAAGAAATATAAGTTACCGATGAATGACATGACGAAAGAATACCTAAAGAACTATCCAAACATAATATGAAGCAATGACCCTGGAAATACACAATCTTATACACTGTGTTATAAATAATAATCAAAGGGGAGACGCCACCATGGCAGGTCATATTGGGACCCAGCGATGGGAGCAGTCAAACACCTCATATGCCAAGGAAAAAAAAACACCCAGGAGGACATGATCCCCCACTCAAGGCTGTATTTCAACCGAGGTACCCCCAATAATTGCTGTTATATGTTTGTGAATGGTAGAACACTTAAATGCAATGAAGAATAGGCACGCTGTTCGCCCCACCACTTGTATAATTTAAGAATGTAAAAGTTAAGAGCAAAAAATCCAACCAATCAAATCCATAAGCCAAATTTTGGAGTTGTACCTTATAGTATTACTCAAAGGAACAACACATGATTACCAACAATCATGTGAATTGATAAAATATTGACACAGTTTTATGACAGCCATCAAAAGAATCACCAACATACATAAGATTTTCCACCCAAATTTGGGGCCACTTGAGAGCAACTAAAATCCTTCCCACGCATTATTAGGAAAAACCTTTGTAATCCATGGATTGACCCTACTCGCAAATAATTGCGGAAATTGAAAATTGTATTTGACTAGAACCTCAAATCATATTGAGGTGGGGAAGAAAAGGTCCAGATATAGCTGCCTAACAGTCTAACTGGTGAGTCATTAATATGGAAGAAGATGTAAAATCCAAATTGAGTAGGATAACCAACTAGAATTTGACACCCAAATTTGAACAAAAGCTGGCTATGCAATGACTTAATTGTTCTATAAAATATGTAGTAACAATGAATTTGAAAATTGTGGCCAAAATTTAATCATTAGGATCCCTGATAAGCATCTGCTACATCAAAAATTCGGATCCAAACAAATGGGAAGTAAAATTCTTATATTTACCATCATGTCCATCAGATGTATGTAATGTAGAATCTTTAGCACCATTTTCAGCAGAAGAATCATTATTTGCCACTTTGCAGACTGCTATTGCTGAATCAATATCAGATTTCTCCAAATCCAAATTTATTATTTGTCGTCGTAAAGGGGGTAATTGCATCAGCACATGCTCCTTCAAGCGTCTTACCTGTGTCGTTGAACAAAAATGCATTACCTAGCTCTTCATCAACGTACATAAATGGACAGGAAATGGCAACCAATATTCCAAGATTAACAGAAATCTCAAATATTTGACACTTTCGAGATCAAGGTAACATCACTATCCAGAACTTATCCATAATTGCAATCACCAGTTCCAATTAGTACCACACTTCAAGGTAATTATAGTAGACACGTTCGCAAAAGATATTAGTAAACCTTTGAACCAATAATCTGGGGTCGGGGGGGGGGGGGGGAAGAGAGAAGTCACATAAAAATTAGTAAATAATATGGTAAAGACATGGGCAATCAGAGGTGTCTTTAGATATGTGCATACAAGACTTGACCCTCTTGCCGCTTTTTATTTTGATCAAAGAAGTTTAACAGATCTGAGATGCCTCCCACCCCTCACACAAAAAAAAAGCCCCATAGCCAGAGACCAGCTAAACCACCCTACCCTACAATGAATAAAAAGGGTCATCTTTTTCCCCAAAACCATCACTCCCCACATTCAAAATCATTGTATCAATATATATATATATTTTTTTTGGCATAATATTCAATTCATATGCAAATCTTACACTTAAAATACCTCATGGCAGCACTTAAATCTTGTATGTGGGGAAGTGTTTCTGTTGTCTGCATCTATGTGTGTGTGGGGAGAAAGGAAGAGTGGAGTGCATCGTACGATTGGGGCCAACTCATTACATATAAAGCAAGATATAACTTAGGCTAGTTCCTTATATCCTTAAGATGACCATTCACATAACTAGTAATGCTACGTAACCCAGAAAGGTTACAAAATTTTGGGCTACACAGAAAGGTGCCAATCAAAGTCTGGTTGTGCAGTTTGAAAATCCAGCATTTGGTGATGGGTTCTACATTCTTTCAAATCCCACAACCAATCATTAATTGACAACAAATGTTGTAACATTTTTATGCTATGTAGCATTACTCCGTAACTTACTACAAATTCGTATGTGTATGTGCGCGCAAGTAGGGTGGGTGAAAACAAGATTCGTGAGGAGCCATAGAATAACAAGAGCTAACCATAACAGTCTGCTTCAGCAACACATTTAACTCCTCCAAGCGGATTCCCTTAGAAAAATCCTGTAAAGAAGAGAAAATGATTCGTAACGGTAATTTATGAGCCAAACAAATTCAGAAAAGGTTATGGAGCAACATAGCATGTCACAGTACATGTTTTGATCAACTCGAGAACAGCTCTTGGCCAATCAAACTGTTAACTAAACAGTTTCATGGATGAGCAAAAGCAGAGGATGTTCAGCCAAATAAAAATTCATGCATTCATAATTGAGAACAGAAACACAAGATATTCATCATGTCCACAACTGATGCTCACATCACATGATCTTCATAGGAGCAAAACCACAGATTACCTGAAACGTTTTTCCCTGACAACCACGGACATATCCAATGGAACAATAGGTATTTGCAAAATCATACTTGTCCTTTCCAAGTATTCCAGGCCTAAAATTAAAAAGCATTGTCATGAAAATTGAAAATTTTGACAAAGCTATATAGTGAGTCAAATAAACCAGCTAGAACAATATATGAGGACAACTTACCATAACATATTGATCTGATGAAAAATGTCATACGGCCTATGAGCACCTAGGAAAATATGCAAAGAAAAATTAGAATGCATTTTTTACGTGAAATAAATTATAAGATAAATTAAAGAACAATAAATCAATAATGCATGCAAAAATTACTAATGCATAAAAATAGTGCGAAAAAATTGTATATGTTAAAAAATAGATTAAGAGGCAATTAGCTACAACCTTGATAGAGAAGGAGTGCCGGACAATAGAACTATCCGATTGACCTTTGTTGCAATATCCAGTACAACCTTTATCTGTTGGATGACAGCAAAGAGAAAAAAATAGAGGCTAAAACAACAAAAACAGAATATCCAAAAATGAAATAGCGAAGGAATGAGGAGGCTAAATAGATTTGTTACTGTTCTACCAATCACATTGTGATTTTTCTTCTTTAATTAGAACAGTGATCTTATGACTAGCGGCAATCAAGTTCATGTGACAAGATGTAAGACCCCAATATTTTAAAACTTATAAATACAGCAAACTAGTAAAACTATGTGATTTAATACCAAAGTGGCTACGTTAACATAGAATGAAGCTGGAATGGGGCTATAAATAATGTCATTTACTAAAATGGAGGTATCTAATATTGTTATATCATAGGCATTACAATTATTTAACAATACAACTCGTGTGTACCAAAAATAATTGCAGGCTACAGCCGCTACACCAAGTAAATCCTGCTGACACTCGTATCCTCACTTTTGCCTTACGAAGACTAGTCTATATTGGAATGGACATCTGCATATTGTTTTCGTTTAAATTGGTCAGATTATTAGTTAAAATTTCATCTTCACGTATACAGTTGACTGCATCATACCCCAAGCACTTCTCAACTCAACCCAGCGCTTTAACTAACAAGTTCACTCCTTACCAGCCATCTCTCTGCTATTTATCAGAATTAAAGGTTACCAACCCACATTGGCATGCTTCCACTCTCATCTTTGCTATATTATACTTCTATAAGAAGTACCTTATCCCAGACTTTTTCTCCAAGAATCAGTCGCATAGTCTGCATCAACTGAAGCAAGATAAAAGAAACTACACACATAACTAAGGAGTCTATATGGAGTTCACAATCTAGTCAATTTATACATGCACACTTTTTTCCTATTGTCAATTCTTGATGTTTCAATAGTTATTCTTTCCGTTTCCTTCATTCTGGCAACAAGACAAAAAGGATTCTAAATAAATGCACCCATTTTCAATGTTCTTTCTCCTTAAACCATTCATAATTAGAAACATTGCTTTTTTATTAGTGTTGGTTTACCTTTTTCTGTCGTTAAAAACGCCCTTTTTGAGTCTTAGTAACCAGATCCCCTTGTAAATAAATTTCATAGTAAGGGGTATAATGAGAAAGTTATCAATCAATGTTTATTGAAATTTCAAGTGGCCATAAACTTCGAGACGTTTAAAAAAGTACAGAGGAGGCACAGAAAATGCACTATCACTCATCACATTTTTATACTCACAATTGTTTTTAGGAAAGTCATTGGCCAGGGAAATCCTACACCCTTTAATGACGTCCATCCAAATACTTTTCCTAAAGGAAAGGACTTGCAAACCTAAGATTAATGCTTCTCATCCTCAATTACTTCATTATCTTCTTTACATTTGCTTCTGTTGCTCTATTCGAGAAAGGAATGTGTTCCTCTGCTAAGCTTCTGACACTTAGCTCTTCAATTATTGCATGGTTTCATATTTTTGACCAATTAGCATCATGACTAGAACCTGTAAACTCTTTCAATTCAAATGAGCATATATTATTTTTCTCTTCCTGGAATTCCTAACAATGTATGAACATAAGAATACCTTTAGACCAAAAATGATATATTCTAAAATTTAAAGACTCTTCACAAGTAGCAAGAGCTTAATCGAAGTTCAGTTTAAAGGGAGAATCAGTTGTCCATTGAATATGAAATGGTAGATGCATCAATAAAATGGATCAAGATTGCATTAATTTACAACACAACAGAATTGCGTACCTCTTTCGGTTCTTTTTTACTTTTCGTGCAGCGTACATGATGTGATTCATCAATTATCAAGACAGACCATTCTCGTTCTAGCATACTCTTTCGCAAATGGTGAAGCATTGTGTAAGAAATAACCACAACTTTTGGAAATCTAGCAAATTTCACTGGATTGTCTTGATGACCAAAAACTGTGTAACAAATCAATTAATACAAGCATCATCTATCAAAAGACACCAGCAATCAATCTAGCAAAAACTTCCCACAACTAATCAAGATGGGGCTGCTGACCTAGCATAAACGATTATTTCTAAAATTTATAACCATCAAGAAGAAATAATATTGGGTTGACCCCTGTGGTATGCCTGTGCTTGAAAACATACACTAAACAAACAATCAATCATCAACATGACTGAACATTCTCCTTCATTTAATAAGCACATGCTTGTATGCACAATCAACCTACTGGACTATGAAAAATGGTGTGAAAAAGTTAACTTCTATAAAGGTTTCGGAAACACTCAAATACTACTCCGTCCGTTCCAAAATAAGTAGCAGAGGGAGTAAAATAGTACTCCTGTCCCAAGTGGCGAAGCCAGGATTCAGTATATAGGGGGCCCAATTTAATTGTGTAAATTTCATCGAGTTAATTATTTTTGTTTCTTAAATAGAAATGCCTTACAAACATGAGTTTCGAATGTAAATTTGCTTATTTCGAAAATATAATTTGATTAAAATGTGAGATGAATAAGTTTTAACTTTATATTTGAGCTACAGTAGTACAATGTACACAGTATATCTACTGATAAATTGAAATTAAGGGGGACCATTACATAATTTTATATGTACAATGATCTTCATCCAAGGGAGGCAAGTGTAATACTTCCAAAGACTAGGGGGGCCATGGCCCCCTTTGGTCTTATAGAAGCTCCGCCTCTTCTGTCCCAAAATGAGTGTCCATTTCTGTCTTTATTGGTCAAATTGATTAGATTTTGACAAAATATTAGTAAGCAGTGATGTAGCCAGGATTGAGAACAGGGGTCAAGTTTTATACACAGAAATAATGTATTCTACAGATATAAAAACAAGCAAAAGTGTAACTTGTATTAACAATTTACCGATTATAATTTCAAATTCAACTCTTAATTTTCACAATCTACAATTTACAAACTGACCTTTTACTTTTGTGATAAATAACTTGAGATAGTTTTTCTTTTTTGAAGAAGTCATCTTACACTGTCTATTATCTTTTACAATACTATTAATCAAAATGAGATAAAATGCCAAACGATGAAACATTTTCAACTACTTTAATATAGTATATATGTCCAGATTTGACCAATACATCGTACATGATTTAAGAATCCCGGTTCTCTCTCCTCTGAACGAAAAGATGCTGAAACACCAGAAAAGAAAGAGATTGCTTTAAGTTTATGACCTTACACCTAGCTCTACTTCTCAAAGGACTCTTCAAAGTGCTTACAGACATCTTATACTCGGCATAACTACAGCAATTATTTTAACACTATTAAGAGCGAGAAACAACTGGATATAAGGCACAGAATTGAGATAGTACCAAGATGGATATCGGAAGGCAAACAAGTCGGAAGCCAACGTTCCAACTCCTCTGCCCATGTAAATCTCAAAATAGCTGGGCAAACTATT
Source organism: Iris virginica (assembly GCA_025631175.1). Lineage (NCBI taxonomy): Eukaryota > Viridiplantae > Streptophyta > Magnoliopsida > Asparagales > Iridaceae > Iris > Iris virginica. The sequence continues at coordinate 1,582 of JAOTQG010187379.1, read as the reverse complement.
AGTATAGGACCTTCACTCATGAAACATCCCGCAATAGCAATGGCCTAAGAAGAAAGAGAGAAATGAAGCTCCAACGCATTAGACGCGATGAATAACTATGAGTAATCTAAAGAACCGATCAGGTGGCCAGAACAACAGATACATAACCATGAAAATTCAGTATGGGCGCTTAATTGTACAACCAATTTACAATGTGCGAAAAATTCTTTTTTACAATGTTGACTGCAGAAAATCATTAGATCTCTACATGCTTTTTTCAGGACTATATGAAACATAATTTATCCAAATAAAAAATTTGAGTGCTTTGAGAAGATTACCTGGAGAGTTTTCCCAAGTCCCATTTCATCAGCAATGAGACACCGGCCACCCCGCCGCAGTCCAAATCGTACACCTTCAACCTGGAATGGCAGCAAGACATCCAGTAGGTATTTTGGAAGTCGCCCCATCAATTCATCAACTTTCTCGTCGGATAAATGTTCGGGCCTACATGGTATCCACCTCCCCGTAACAAAAGAATGCGACATTTTCTCAACAACATTAAACGTTCTCCAAGGTATCTCTTCGCATTCAATGCCCCCAAAAATCTTCAACGATCTGAGAACCGCATCATATTCTCTGAGTTTGTAAACACATGACTCCCCACCACCATGGTTTTGTGTGTAATGTGATGGCACTACCTATATAAGAACGTCCAAATGACCACATTCCGGTAAGATTATTCATAAGTAACTAACTCTGCAAGTGTAACGATCAGCATGGAAAGTAGTAGTAACACATTTCATACAAAAAGCGCTTCCAGTGCCTAATTTGCAGTTATTATCCCCAATTATAATACTCTATATTAGGGTACTGACATTATGCAAACAAGTTGAGTGCAACAAAGAAATTCATTCAAATTTAACAACAACGCGTAAAGGGGGAGAGAGGAATTCTAACATTTGAAAGGCAATCCCTTAGAATACCGAGACAGGCAGCGTGGCCGGGGTATTTGGAATCCTTTAGGGGTAAAGGGGTGACGGAGAAGGAGTCTGGGGAACAAATTTCGAGCCTGGCAGTGAATTTGAGGGGTAACTGGGCCTGATGGGAAATATGAAGTGGTTTAGGTTGTGGGAAAGCGGCGATAGTAGAAATGGGGGGAGGGTTGCGAACGGGGGAGAACTTTCGGCACTTGAAAAGCCTCCTGGGAAGCTGTTGTTGATCGGCCGCTAGGGCCTTGCGCTTTGCTATGGCGGCTTGGTGGTTAGCTTCCATTCGCCGCCGCTGCTCTTCCGTAATTTCCTCCTCCTCCATTTCTCTTCGGTGGGAACTTTGGGGGGTTGGATTACGGGGTTTTTATTTTCCCGCCCAAAGAAAGTAGCTTTAGCCTTTTATGTAGAGTCTCTTCCCTTGGTTCTGGGTGGGGCCATATTTTCCCTCAATAGAAAACCAAAAAAATTAAAGGAGATTTTTTTTTAATGAAAATTTGTATGATAGATTAATCATAAATAATTATTTTTCTTGGGTGTTTTTTATTTAAGTTTTTTTTTTAATTTTTTACTCTTATTGGTCCAACAATTTTTCTATCTATCTCTCTTACTTTTTA
>JAOTQG010187157.1:0-16678 GCA_025631175.1 Iris virginica | reverse complement strand
GAGTTTGGTTTGATTTCGGCCAACGACGGTTTGGTTACGGTTGGTTTGAGAAATTTTCAAACCGTACGGTTCGGTTCGATTTACGATTTCGACACCTCAAATCAAACCGAACCAAACCAAACCGATATCTAATGTATATGTATATTTTCATATAAAATCCTTATATTTTTATATATTTATATATCCCTTTTAATTTTATATATAAAATAGAATAATAATTATATCCTAACTTAAATTTAATTGTATTATGATGAAATTATAGATTTTATTATTTTAAAGTTGTATTGTGCTAAATATTATATAAACAAACAACATAATTAATTTATTTTTTAATTTTTATTATAATTATAGGCTATTAGTGTTAAATATAGTTTTTATTTTTAATATTTATTATAAATCTTATGTTATATTTAGTTTTTTTTTGTAAAATTACATGGTTTTTTTTTAAAACGATAAACCGAACCGAACTAAACCACGGTTTATCGGTTCGGTTCAATTTTTTAATTTGACAGTTCGATTTAGGTTTGAAGTTTTTCAAACCGATATGGTGCAATTTAACTTACGGTTTATACCCAAAACCGAACCAAACCGAAATAACCCCTAAATCTAAGTGCAACAAACTTTAAAAGAAACAAATTCTAATAATACACGTGGTCCCAAGCAATAGCCCTCACAAGGCTTCAACACAAAAAGGAAAGGACAAAATTTGACGACCCTTAACGGACGGATGTGATTGCGTGAGATTCATTGGGGTGAAATTTTTGTAAAATCAAGGGCCGATTCTTAAATTTCTTAAAGTACAGGGACCATTTTTAATACACTTCTTTTGAAATGGTTTATTTTTTGCGTTAAGCTTATGGTATGAGCTAACTAAACCAGCGAGAGAGAGAGAGAGAGAGAGAGAGAATGGCGGTGGTGAACGCGATGATGAGCGGAGTAGGAGGAACTGGGCAGAAAAGGACGGTGCTGATCACCGGAGTTAGCCGCGGCCTCGGAAGAGCATTAGCCCTAGAGCTTGCCAAGAGAGGCCACGCCGTCATTGGCTGTGCTCGCTCTCAGGACAGTCTCAATTCCTTACAAGCCGAACTCTCCTCCCTCTCTTCTGTTTCTCTTCCCCCTCCTCTGACTCCTTCTCCGTCCCAACCGCCTGATTCCGCCTCCGACAAGCACCTTTTCATGAACGTCGACGTGGTTTGTTCACATTTCCTTTCGTTACTGTTCCTGCTCATATTTTCCTTACAATCTATGAATGTGCTAGTATATTTTATGTATCTCTTTTATGGATTTGTGTTTGTTCATCCTCTATGAATGTTAACTTGTTATTAACCTAGTATTTGCATGAATTATAGTAGTCTATCTGTTTTCATGTAGAGTCTAGATTTTGACATTTTTGTGAGCGCGATTTAATTTTGACTGAGCCGAAGATGTATAGAAATAATTGTAGTTACAAATTTTCTACAATGCAGTTTATGATATTTTAAATGTCATTTTTAATGATTTTATTGCCGTAAATGGTGTATCGAAATGTATGTTGAATAATGTTTGATAAATGCATAGGTTTACTTTTGGACATTAGAAAATGGACTACCTGAGCGTAATGGAGGGATTATATACATCACTTTACTTATTTCGTCTACTTTGATGAACATTAGTTGGATACCATCCCTCTCACACGCACACACATAGATAAGTTGTCTTTGTAATGAAAAGTTATATGAATTGCATCTCCTTGTGTTAGGTTTTGGACCAGTCTATATTATAGACTGAGGAACCACTTTGCTGTTTCCTTATATCTATTTATTTGTTTATTTAAGTTTTTTAAATGGAGCTTCAGATAATGTAAGTGGGTTTTGGAAGCGTAACTAGGGTTGGCTCAATGATCTGAGTTGGATCGAGCTGGGCACAGTAGAATCTAAGAATAAGGTAGCTGAGCTGGTTGGAGCGTGAATTCTTAGAATTTGGAATAGTGGAGGTCATGTGATGCTAGTCTATAACTGTGTGACTTTTGGCTCAATGAATAAACGAAGCATCGTCTCAATAGAGGTTTCTCTTACATATTTTGGCTTGAGTTGAGCTCATTGGTAACTTTGATTTCTGAACTCAACTAGGTTATGGTTCTCAGGTCAGACTTGAACCTAAGTAAACTCGGTTAATTAGAGATTACAGCACTAATTGCTTGGACCCACTTGATTAAATTAAAAGAGTTTTAAAACGAGTGTTCTTGCAAACAAGAAGTAAGATACAGAGAATCATTCTTGGAACAATATTTGGAAGTCTTGAAGCTGTATTATGAGGTTGTTAGATTGCCCGTGGGACGTAAAGAACTTTATCACAGGCTTCTATTTCCAAGGATGATGAAGGTGTCATGAATCTTTTATCAACAGAGTCCAGTATCTGTTCTCACTCACAAGGAAGAGTTCTGAAATCTTCATTTAGTACAAATGAATGCATGTTGCTGATAAATCTACTATCATCATTTATGGAGGTTTACATTTTTTAAATCTACATTCTAGCCATATATCAATTTTGGAACACATCAACTACCATCTGGTAAAATATTTGATTAATTATTCCAAAATAGACTTACCGTCTAGTAAATTTTTTGATTAATTATTCTAAAATAGACTTGACAACATACACTTAAAAATACTTTTTGAAAAGTCTCAATGGATTGGCCTGATGATTGTTTTAGAGCCTTAATTGCAACGAAAAGTCAAGGCATATGGTGGTTTGCGATTCAATTTTTGAAATATGTCTGATAACATGTCCTGAGCACATAGATCAACCTGAATCTGTCAACATCTAAGTACAATAAGAGATGGGAGTAAATAAAGCTAGGTCCAAAAGGCTGGCTCATGGGCTCGTGCTATGGCAATGATCTCTTTACTGTCTCAGGTCATTGCTCATAGAGCGGCATGCCCATGACTAGCTAAGATAGTTTCTTTATGACATTTCAGTTTGCTGTATCACATTTGAGGTGTGGAAGAAAGTAACATTTCCGTTCCAGTTTGAACTCTGTTATGTTGCAACGTGATAACATAGTTCAAGTGCAAACTTCCGGAAGGGATAATCACGTACCCACAGACTTGGGATGTAGTAGAACATTTTTTAGCCTAAGATTCTTATTTTGAATCAGATATTGATAGTGGTTTGTTTTACTATTTGTGTAGAGGTCAAATAGCAGCATTGAAGAGTTGGCGCATGCAGTTATGGAAAAGAAAGGTGTTCCAGATATTATAGGTACAGGACATGTATTACTACTTCAGTGTTGATTGCTTACAAAACATTGTCATAATGTACGCGGATGAATTTTAATGAATTATGGAGCACACTTCGAGTCAATTAGTTCAAGTCTATTCTATGTGGCTAGATTTCTTATAATTGTCATTTTAAATTTTTTTCAAGGTTGTTACCCCCCACCCCCCCGAAGTTATGCTTTAGTTATATTTTAGGTTTGTAATAAGTAAAATTTATTTCTGAAAGTTTTCCTTTTTGCATGCTTCTCTCTCCTCTCGTGTTGTAGTCGCATTTGGGGATTATTCACTTGTTTTCTTCAAGAGAATGTACTTAAAGAAGGGTATCTGCAGTAAACAATGCAGGCACTATCAACAGAAACAACAAACTATGGGAGGTTTCAGCAGAAGAGTTTGATGCTGTCATAGATACAAATTTAAAGGGAATCGCAAATATATTGCGCCACTTCATTCCTCTAATGATTGAGCGCAAGCAAGGGGTTGTTGTCAACATGTCGTCTGGGTGGGGAAGATCCGTTGCAGCACAGGTAAAATTAAAAAAGAACTTGAATTTCGTATTCATCATTCTTTTTTGTGACAATTAATTTATTTGTTTGGTTTTGTTTTCTGCAAGATTCTTGCCAGTTTCTGTGGAGTTGTAGTAGTTTAATAATGTTCCTACGTGGTCTTGGTAAACCACAATGTTGAAACCAATTTTCCATATTGTTGAAGCATACGCTGGCTGGAGTACCATAAGATGATAAATATGATGATTCAGATGCGAATCTTTAGCGTGTGGATCATCTTATGGATACTTGGATGCTGGTCTTGGTAACAAGTGGCCCTAAATGTCTTACATTGGGAGCTAACAGCAAGACATCATGGAGCGTTCCCAATGCTCTTGTGATGATTTCCAGTGGCAAACTTTTCTAAGGACCACAAGGGCAGTTTTTAGCAATACCCATTGATATTAATCTTAGTACAAATCTGAGGTTGTTCTGCTTTCTTCATGATCCTCTTATCGGCTAAAAGCTTGTAATTTGGAATGTAACATGTTCATCATGGGAGTAAAACTGGAATATTAGCAGGTTGTTGACTTTGAATGAGCAGTCTAGCTTGCAACCAACCTGGGTGATTGGTACTAAGATTTCTGCTGCTGGGTCATGATATCTATTTTATATACTGGATTTTGGCACTTCTATCCAAATTAAAAATGCTACTCGGGTTTTGACATTGTTCGTTGGTTACTGAACAAATGTTTAATGTCAACAGGTAGCTCCTTATTGTGCTTCAAAGTGGGCAGTAGAGGGACTGACCAGGTCAGTTGCCAAGGAGTTACCCACTGGATTGGCAATTGTTGCACTGAATCCAGGGGTAATCAATACTGACATGCTTGCTTCATGCTTTGGCAATGACGCTACTGGGTACCAGACACCTGAGTCATGGTATTTATCTTTTCCCCTCATATATTGTTTAGTTATAATTTTCTTCTTTTGAAACTATTGTTGGTGCATTGAAGGAACGTTGACATATGGGTACCCTTAAACACTTGTCCCGAAATATTCTTCTGTTCAGGCAATCAACTTATTTTAATCATATGATTTGGGCAAAGTATTTGTATATTTATACATGTGGTTTCGCTCAAAGCATGTGATTTGTCACGAAGCCCATTCACTTGCTTTGATTCCTGTCATTCATATCATATGTATTCTATCGCCCTATTTTATATTCTATTACATGCTTTGAGCCTTATTCAATACTATAAGCAATTGCTTGCAATTGAAGATGAAGAAAAAGAACTTAAACTATGGGTGATGAGTTCAATAAAAGCATCTATGCCGTATAGGCACAGAAGCTTACAGTTCCAGTAACATAAATTGGAGACGTATCAAACATCAGGTGTAATGGGTTTTTGGCAAACTGGGTGATAAGAAGCTTCTTTTTTGTCACAGAAACTTACTGACTTGTCTTGTGATCCCTAATTTTACAGGGCTCCAAAAGCAGCTGCAATGATACTTAATATCACAATGGCAGACAATGGTGCATCTCTTTCCGTGTAAGGAAAGACTTGAGCAGCACACACTAGTATCCTTTTTGGGTAGACCCAATTATGGTTAGAATTAATGGATAGGAGGATTGAGAGCCATTTGTTATAGCCTAGGCATTTGAAAGAAAACAAACTAATTTGCTGTTTGGAATAACCAAAAAAGTATGTAAATTCCGTTAGAAATAAATGGAAGGTGGTATTTGTACAATAGATCAATACAATTATCATTGCTTGAGGATATTTGATGCATTTTGAGACTGTTTCAATAGTAAATATCCATTGCAAGTGATGTAACTTCTTGAAATTTGCGGTCAGCTTAACAAATTCCAACTCGTTATCGGCATACAGTTTATGTAGCTCCATGAGAGTTCTAATTGAATTGTGTGGTCAAATTATCATATGAGTTCGGATCTTCTGTCCAAAGTGTTCCATTTTTTATCTTATCTTTTTAAAATCTCATCTCAGCCATTTAAAAAACAAACACCCAAATTATGCAAGGTAGAAGAGAAACCAAAACTAAAAACATATACAGATAAAGACAAGTTTGCAAAACAGAAGAGAAACCAAAACTAAAACATACAGATAATGGCAAGTTGAAAGCAATCTAATATGATTCTTGTAAAGCACGAGAATAGGGAAGCACCAGTTTCATTTATTGCTACAAGTTTCATGAATCTCACATTGTTGATTGTCATTTGAAGAGAAAAGGGGCATACTTGGTGAACTTCTCTATAACCCCAATTAAGATATCGTTACAGGAGCTGAAATATGACGAAGGATGTATGTACAGAAATAGGTGGTTGTTCTATCAACCTGACCAAAAGGCTTAAGACTCTGTAAATCACACATACTTGTTGGTCTTGCCTCTCGCTTCAACTGCTTCCTTGAGTTTCCTACCCAACGCAAAGGCCAATGGAGGAGGGACAGCATTGCCAATTTGCCTATGTTTATGCTGGATGTTACCCGCAAACTTGTACCGGTCCGGAAATCCCTGCTTGCCCAACCAAATGAGATTAGGCAATCAAATTGAATAGTTCCAATTATTTTATTATCGTCAACTTTTTAAACAAAATGGATGAGGAAATTCAGCAAGTAGATTTACCTGGGACCGAGCACATTCACGGACTGTTATAATCCTATCCTGGTCAGGGTGAAAGCACATGCCAACCTTACCCATAGGTTGAGGGTCAGTAACAGAGGTTGGGAAGTTCCCTTCCCAGTCCAACCTTCCAAATAGACCCTTCCATTGGTTATGCCTTTTGGCAGTGTTAGGTAAGCACCAGGGTATCAGATCAACCATCTGCCCAGTTGACAACCGAACCTGTGGCGAGCCAAAACCAATTTCAGACACATACAGTTCTCCAAATAAAAATGAATTGATTTAATACTTCTGATACAACGAGGGGAATTAATTTGCAAAACTGTGCATAATGCTTGGATCACTTTGGTATCAAGAGTTAGGCAAAGTACCTTCTCCTCAGGAAGGTCACGCCAGTCAGCACCAGGGCGTTTGGGAATTCTTTTGCACCTGATCAGATTCAGCTCATTCATTTCTTTGGATATATGATCTGTTAGGACCATCATATCTGCTCGAATTTTCCTCTGATACCAAGACACGGGTTCATTTTTGTACTACACACAAAATATAAGAGAGGTCGGTAAAAGGTAGAACTAAAAAGAATCAAGCGTTAATTGGAGGAAACTATTTTGGAAAGGGGTAAAATAGATTTTACCTCTATAGTTGTTCCTGAAGCTCCATTTCCAACCTCAGGGAGATCTCCAATTGTATCTCTAACAGTTATTGCACGGAATGGAGCACCAGTTGCAGTACTTCTCACAGCAGCATATTGCATGTTTCCATTCAATGAAACCTTTAGCTCTGGACCCGCGAAGACATGCATTGGCTCGGGCCATTCAGGTAGGGTTTCTTCAGGAGAGGCTGCCCATATGAATGCACGTTTACGAGACTGCGAAACACCAAATGCTCCAGCTTCCAGTATTCCAAATCTCACCTACATTACCAAGTGGTAAAAGTGTAAAACATTTATTGATCTTAATGGGTTGGTGAACTACCCCATTCCTTTGTGGGGAAGCCTTAAATTGAAAGGAATTGAGAAGCATTTACCTGATAACCCATTTCAAGCAGTGACGCAAGAGTTAAACGAAATGTCTGCCCTTTGTTAAATGATACCAAGTTCCTCACATTTTCTAGGAGGAAAAACTTGGGTCGGAAGTAGTCAGCAAAAGATAAGAATGCTAAGATCATTTCACACTGAACCTTGCTCCAGGTGCTTGTATTAAATCTATTCATACCAGAAAATCCCTACAAAGAAAGAAATCTTCAGAGGAAAGATTGTAGGAGTGAAGTGCACAACTTTGTACTGGTACACTTGCAGAAGCCTGTGAAAGTTAAAGAAAGGTGGCTACAGTACCTGGCATGGGGGCCCTCCATTGATGAAATCCACCTGTCCAGGCCTTGGCAGATTGTTGATCTCCTTCTCCTCAAGCTTTGCAGCCAACTCAGCAGCCTCAGAAGTTGAAATACAGTCATCAGCATCCCCACAAGCCGTCATGATACCCCTACATTTCAACCGGTTGATAAAATCAAAAGCGAGACACAAGCAAAGATGCCAGCTTAAGTATCCAAGTCGTAATTAAATTACAATGTAAACACAAACTTGTCTTTTGGGGAGAATCTATAAGACAAAAAATTCAACTCCAAAGTATCCAAGCTTTAATTAAAGGATAACTCATACACAAACTCGTGAAAGAACAAGCATCTACCTTAGTATCACATTGCAATTATGAATGAATGTCAATGCCTCTGGATGATTAAGCTTAAATGCTTCACCTGCAGGCTCTTCATATTCAATTGCCCACTTGGTAACTGTAGCACCTGCAAGACAACATGTGTGACTACATCAGTTTGGCTTGCCAGGAGGAAGTGCAAGTTTGGGAAGGCAAAAGTTACAGTTACCTGCTTGCTGCAAGCCTTCGGATAAGCCACCACAGCCAGCAAAAATATCAAGAGTGGAAAGGGTGTTCTTTGGAGTAGCATCCACTTGTCCATCGACACATTCCGCGTCAATTTCTCCTTCTTTAGACTTACCTTTCCTCTTTCTCTTTGCAGCATCACTACTACCCAAGCTTTCTATTGAGCGACTTAGTTTTATGTGAAGCGGTAACTGCCATATTGTTTATGGACAATAAAGGATGAAAAACATTTTATAAGCAGCTGTTAAGTGGCACGGATGAAAAAGGAAAGTGTAAACCTTCAATTGAGACCGGGGGGGGGGGGGGGTAATAATCTAACAAAACAAATAGCAAAGGAACAATTGAGAGCTAAAAAGCTACCAGGAAATGAGAGAAGGCCAAATGGCATACCTGCTTGAGAGCTCCACTATCTGGGTCATACTGACGTTCACAGAAGAAGTTGTGCTCAAATACATAGGTGCTCGTTGGAGAAGAAAAATCTTGCTTTCTTCTTACTTCACACTTCCCTTCTAAAGCATTTACGGGCAATGTAACAACTTTTTCACTGTAATAAACCTGGAAATTAAGTTGAAATGCACTTAGGGAGAATCTACATATGAGGAATTCAAAGTACATAATATAAAACATAATAAAACTAGGAACATCTTAAACTGGACATGAGATTATGTTTTTAGTGATTGCAGCATCAAAAGAAAGTCTGAATTTTCCACAGAAGCTGGTTCAGAATATTTGGTCTTAGGTAAGATAAAGGTAAGGGTCATTCCAAACTTACCTCTTGAATATCAGAGCGGTATGCTTTTTCTGTGGATATATCATCAGGCCTGAAAAATCTCCGAACTTTGAGCTTCACAGATTGAGGATCAGTTTGTTTGGAAGATTTGGGCTCTTCAATCTCCAGCAAATGACAAATGACATACGCTCTAAGCCCCACGTTCCTCCCAGCCTTATGAGTTCCATTGTCCCTCTCGTCTGCCTCAAAATATTGAGGGCAAATGTAGAGGAAGTCATGTAAGTGGTACTCAACTCCTTGATATTTAAAGCTTGTCATGGATGAATTCAGCTCAAAGACCTTGTTTTCTGTTTCATTAACCTTACAGGAATTGCAAAGTCCAGTACCGAGACCCATCAAATCAGTTTGTAGACAAAAGAAAGCACCTTTCTGAGGCCAGTACAAGCTCCTACAAAAGTATTCAATTGGCAAGCCTCTCTCTTTCCTATCTGCTGCTTTTGCTCTGTCGTTCTTATCAGAATTGGCGTTTGCCTTCCTATGCTGGTGGCCCCAGGGCATTATTCTGATTTCCACAGTGACCTTCTCAGTGACATTGTTAAGTTCAAAATCCAAGCAATCATTCGTCAAAAATACCTCCCTCTCATTTGCAGTATTTCCAAGGACAGTCTGACAACCTCTTAGCATCATTCTTCCATGAACACACTTCTTTCTGTCAGAGTCTTCAAACATGTATTCTATAAAATAAATAGGAGGATCTTCCTCCGCATCAGCCATTTCTACAAACACCGAACTACCTATGGCAACCACATCCCCGCGAACAATGGCCTGTCTATAAAGAGCCTTGCCTTCACTTGTTTTTCCAACTGACTCTCCATCCCATTTGATATCCCTATTAGAGCATTGAGTTTTCCTTTGTTTGGAGGCAGAAAGGGGTCTCTCAACTACCTGAAGAGTTTGGGCTTTATCTTCTTCAGCATCTTCACAATCCTCCTGGTCATTTTCTTCTTGTTCTTCCTCCTCATCTTTCTTCACATCACACACAGCATTCTCCTGTATCTCTTCTGGAGAGTAATTTGAGTAAAACTCTCCCCAGATTCTGTTGATCAATCTTGTCGTTGTAGCTGGCATCGCCTTTCTCTTTGAGACTATAGGTGCCATTGCTGCTCTTGGATTCATATTTTTTTCCTTTTCCAGGATTGCCTTTTTCTTCACCAACCACTTTGTATGATGCCTTTCCTCCATTTTATCTTGAAGACCAGTCACAAAAGCAGACTTCCTGATGGTATCATCAGGATACTCAGCAAATTGTTGCAAGATAATTTGTCCATGGACTACGGTGTATCTCTCCACAATAGCCGGGTTGGAAGAAATATAAGCAGGGTGATCCTTGCCAAATTCAGACAATCTCTTTATCACATCCAAGAAAGTCAACCTTGACACTCGTGTCTGCTCCTTCAACATTGTAATGATGCCTATAGCTAGCTTCGCTGTTTTAAGAACTGGCTGATACCAGGAAGCATACTGTTTTGACGGCTTTCCAAGCCTATACCTGAATGATAACAGAATGACTGCATAAGCACCACTGTATGGTAACCTCAAAAGCACAGCAAAAACTTGGAATATCTTAAATGTTAGCAGGAGAGAATGATACTCTCTAAAGCTGACATATCAAGCAAGCAAAGAGCTAAACATGGTGTAATAAAGATTTAGAACTCACCAGGCCATATCTGTTCGGATTGACACGAAAACCATGGATGATCCAAACTCAATCATCCATTCCTTAATAGCACTCAGATAGATGGGAATCCCGTCTACATTTTGTGCATCAGAACTTGAAGAATTGCTAGATTCATCATCAAGACAAAATCCACTTCCATCATCAGCTGTCATTGTTCCAGACCCGAAGACTGTTACATCAATGTCCGCACAGGGTCTCATTGGGAGAAGCTCCAAGGAAATCAATCTAGAGTCACAATTGTAGAGAGACCAGTTATGCAGCATGTGCCGAGGAAGGTGATCGGGATCATTTGTATCAATATCATCAAAGAGCATGTACTCATCTGCTTCTTCAACAGAAGTACTGTAATATGCAGGTAGTGGATAGTCATTTGCTATTTCATCTTCATTGATCTGGATGTATAATTTGTTAGATGAAGCAATAGGACGACGCCTCTTTTTCTGTCTCAGCGATTGCCAGTTTTCCTTTTCTTGCAACAGCCTAGCCATTTTCATATCTTCATCTTCCTCGAGTACAGAAGCGGTTTTACTTGCTTCCCTTACTTTCTCTCCATCCCCTATTCTCAAACTTGTACTCTGCATCCGTCCAGGTAAACTCATACTTTCTGGCAAACAATCTGCATTTTTCTTCTTTTCATCCCTCAGGGCAGCAAGCACAGGCAGTTCACTAAAGATCTGCTCATTATTGCTGCATGTCTCATCCAAGCCAACAAGTTGGTCATATATGAACTCTCCCCAGGAAATAATCAAGTCCCTGATAGATGCCCCATGAGGAAAGTTCTTGCTGCCACTCAGTGAGCGGACAACCCCCGCTAGTAATTCATCAAGGCTCATTTCTGGATTGCCTCCACTAGATTTAGAAAGCTTTTTGTAGATCTCAATACATGCATGAGCCTTTTCATAAAATAGTCCATATAACATTTTGTAACTTGCTGCAGGCTTCACACAATCATAATCAGCAATATCTGTAGAGACCCATATGATGGGTGAGCCATCTTCATACCCAGATATATCCCAAGATTCAATGCGACCAAATGATTCACAAAGAACCCCTGCGTCCTTCTCTTTCTCAGAAGTTTTCTCCAAAGGCAAGATGAGACCAGTGATAAACAAGTCCTCTACCTCTAACATTTCAACAGGCTGCAATGTTCCATCTTCATTGTGAAAGATAAAGTCTGTCAATCTTCTATTGGGACGTGGAACATCTGGGCCTTCCGTTGAAGCTATAGCTGCTCTTTCTTCCTCCACTACTTTGGCACTTTTATTCTCAATTGTAGCATCTTTACCCGACAAGCGAAGTAATTTGTGCTTGAAATCAGTGCAGGCAGCAGCACGCTTTGGCATTTTTCTGGTAGCAGCCACATTTTCACTGCTCTCAGACTTCATCCGCTTTTGCTTTTGCTTGGTAGTAACTTCAATGTCAACATCTTCAGTTACACCAGAAACTGTAGTATTTGGTTTGTTTCTTGTTCTCTTTTTCCCCATTTCTGGAAAAAAAAAATCCATGTCAGAAAGCCAGAAGGAAGCACAGTTAAGTAGAGCAGCAAAGAAATAAATACTTTTAAGAGAGAGAGAGAGAGTATCTGTAGATGGAATAAATTTTAGCTGCAAGGTCTATAAGGGAGAATCAAGTAACACGTTAAAGATTAGGCTTGGAGAGTAGCTATATTGGATGAAAAGGAGAATCAAGTAATATATAAAAGATTAAGGTTTTGAAAGCAACATATATTGGATGAGAAACTCAATATTAGAAGTAAATAAAGGAAATTGGAGGCTTCAAGAGCTAATAAACGAAAAGAGACGGAAACAAGAAAAAATGAAATGAGGAACGTGACCAGACTATTCTAACTGATCATAAAGGATGACATATTAGGCTCCTTAAGACTGGGATTTGTTCATAATCTCAAAATGATGTTTTTATACAACTACACTCAACTTTCCCTCATCCCATCACTTGGGGTTGTCTAGATAAATCCTCCCTCACCATTTAGCTCCATCAAAAAAGCCAGGACACATTACATTCGCCATATATGAAATGATGCCAACTTTGAAAAGGGATAAATTCCTATATTCTTAGGTTTTCTAATTTCAATGAGGCAAAGAACAGGATTTCAAGTAGCATGCTTTCCTGCTCCAGTTTGCTCCTGTACAGTACATGTTAAACTCTACTCTTGCTACTTCTTTTCCATTTATTGTTGATATGTTTGGATTTGGATCTCCTCAACACTAGCTATGAGCCTATGACATCAAATAACTACTTGAAAATAAGAAGCTACAATCATCAGCACATAAGATTCAATAGAACTTTCATTCCATATAAAATATATCAGACCTTAAGGGTATGTAGATACCCAGATCTACAATTGTACTTTTCTTACACAATAGATGCACACTAAAATAGAGACTGCCTATTTTTAACTATTCAATGTGCAGAAACTGGAACAAGTTGATCCACAAATAGAGCCAGTAGGTTCTGTATTGCTTATTTTGTGCACCAAGCAAACAAGTTATCATGAAAAGACTATCTAGAGGAAGAGAGGTAGTGCAGACTGCTGTATAGATAACAGAGTAAGAAGTTCTAGGGACATGTAATAGAATTGCAAAAGCAAGGGGATGAGGTACATCACCATCTTCAAGAGAAAGCTGACAAGAAAAAAAAATGGGAAAAAGAGTTATAGGGAGTTGCACAGTAAGAAAATATATGGTAAAGGTGATTAAGCCATACAAAAATTGACACAACACTCTGCATTATAGATAGATTTCACAGAAGCACAAATTTATAAGGCATTACATACATTTAGATGTGCATGTATGTTTATAGTCGATACACACTCAAATCAAACAAGGAACAGCAGGGAAACGGCTTCCATGTCTACTCCGCTTGGGAGGCCTAGTTACAAGCCGCAATTTATATCGTAAATAGAAAAGAGAGTATCTTATTCTCAGTCATTAAACTGACGGATTACAAGATATATATACGTTAGCATCAATTCTAATGGATTAGGAGGAACCATCACACGAACTAAATTTATCCTGTCAACATAGGAACTAAATGGAATTGTGTCAAAAACCTATTGACCCATTTTCTAGAAACCCAACTGCCCCTTCCTCGCCTATGCAGCCATCAAGACTGCATGAAACCCAAGTAGCTTTGCCGATGATGTCCCCTACTGCATCAGGATTCGGAACCTTAGGATTCCTTGCCGTTCAAATTCGTCTGAACCCTAAATTCAAGTTGCAACCCAAATCTGATCTTCTTGAACCCGACTTTCTTTAGCTCTAACCATATTATTTTCTTAACTAGAGACGCTTACCCAACTCAGAATTAAAACCCAAACTAAATCCTTCTTGATTGGGACCCGACACTAACATCAGCTTACATGGCTGATGCCAAATTCAATTTCGGCTCATTGTGCACCAGTAATTTGGGCTCTGATACCTTCATAAATCAACACATCAATTGCTACTGGAAATAGGAAAGGGGGAGGGAGCATTGACTAACATGTTATAACAACAACAATATATACATATATATATATATGTGTGTGTGTGTGTGTGTGTATAGGCCAACATCAATTCTAAACCCAAAAGGGGTAAGGAGGACCCATCGAGCAAACTCTATCAACAAAAGAACTAAAGCAATCCTAAAAGGGTTAGGATCCAACTCTTACAACACAAATAAAGCTGTAATCTGACTTATCACGGAGCCCACAAATTGGATATTTATAGAAGCAAATAGCCAACTAGATTTCAATAGAACCTTTACCCAAGCCACATAATTCATAACTTTCCTAAAAACCAACTAAGCAGCTGAACTTAAATATGTCATACGTCAATAGAAATGAAACATGCAAAACTGGATGGAGTACAAACGTGGAGGGAGAGAGAACACCAAGATTGCATCACTTCAACAAGACTTAGCCTTGCACATGCCAACTATGAGGATCTAAGAAGATCTAGAGCTAGCCCTTAATGATGGGGAGCTAGAGTCTAACCGCCGAAAATGGTAGTTAGATGCAAGAAAGCTCTTGACTAACTAAGATACATAACACAGGGAGATATTAACGAAGAGGAATACTTCAATAGCTATTACATGATGTATATGGACACGGCAGTTTGCCTCTCGATCCAGAATTCTTGCAGTTAGTACACAAATTTATTGCACGTGTCCGTTTACTTGAAATTCCAATCTATTCAATAGATCATAGACTCTGGAACAGCAGATCCAGCATAATACTGAAATCAATGAAAGGACTACTTTTTTATAAAAATGCTCTGAACATCTAATGGCACATTTGCGCGTTTCATGAGAGACTACTAGAAGGATAACAACCATAGATTCACCAATATGGAAACATAAGGGTCCAAGATAGAAAAGCTTGTACTGGCAGCAACAACGTAAATAAATGCATTTTTGCCATCCTTTGAGGACATGGACATGATTGCCACAGGTCAGTGTAAACACGTGGTCTTGAACACGGGTACCTTCACCAGCAGACGGCCCTATACATATGCTATCTCAATAGATATGTAAAACGTAGATAGATATGGATAGATCTCAAAGCATCAATGACTACTTTGAAAATATATTTTCTTACATGTTCATCGACTTTATATGATAATCAAACTCACATTGAAGTTTGGTAAATTAGTTTGCTTCCCATGTAGAAAGATCCTAACATCATCCGAGAAACCCTAATTCCGTGTGTACACACGTGGACACTAGCATCCTAGACACTCGTGAGCAGCTACTTTTAATTATTTTGGAGTGTTCTTCAAAAAAAAAAATATTTTGAAGTGTCCCCCAAACCAAAGCAATTTATCCACAGAATAAAATTGATTTAGCAGACAGATCATGGAAAAAAGATGGATGCATAATACTATAAGGAGCCTTGGTATTTCTGATAAATGATGCTCAATCTGGTATAACGAGATCATTAATATATGTTCCAAAATGTACAAGTACAGAAAAATGGGCAGCATCCAGAGATTTGTAGCATATTAGGCAAAAGATGCATTGCAAAAAATAATAATAATAAAAATAAAAAGTAATCCAAATAGAGCATTAAGTGGTTTAAATAGTTAAGAAAAAAAAGGGAATACAAATAATGTATGTCAAGCATATATAAATGGGGATTTATCGGTCTAAAGAACATGGATTTTGAAAGAAACATAGAGTCCAATCAGCAACTCTCAAAAAAACAATTATTGCTAGACAAGTGTATGAAATGCAAGTTTCATCACTATGCAATAAACCAGGATTTCAGAATAACGACAGATCAAGGATAAAATGAATAAACGTGCATTTAGCATCCTATGTCTTGAGAAATGCCTAAGCCAAACTAGGAAGATATATGCATGCACATAAGTGGGCAAGGGTCATAGGTGAACTCCGAAAAACTGCAATTGGTAGGGAGAACAATTTTATATGCTTTTTCCCAAGTGATAAGTCATGAATCTGATCAACCAAAGTAAATAACTAGAGGCTACCACATCTCTCCTCTCTAGGTTAGTTATATTGTTCAGCCATCAGTTCGATCAGACCTTTCATCACTCCAACACACACATTCCTCTCAACTTGAAACACTATACTAATTAACAATCAATTAAAAAAAAAACTTCAAAAAAAACATAGAGCAACAACAGATATTTAACAAAGAAATCAACAAATCCAGTTTCTGACTACAAGAACCATTATTGAGATTCAAAATAAAAAATCAACCATACCCATGAACAACAAACCATTTACCTTTCCACTCCCCAACCCACTACTCTATCACTCTATGTGAAAACCCTCTCTCTGACAAACTCGTAACCCTTGTTTGCACAATGGACAAAATCCAAACCCACCTGTTGCTTTTACACCTCTCTCTCTCTCTCTCTCTCTCTCTCATTTTCGTTCTCTAGAGTTCAATCTCGAGCTCTCAAGTTCTTGGT
>JAOTQG010187046.1:0-16689 GCA_025631175.1 Iris virginica | reverse complement strand
TTCTTCAGGATCCCGGTTATTGTTATTGATGGTCTTGAGAATATGATGTGATTTCTTATGCTAGGGGGTTGAGGATCATTAGTTGCTTGGCTGAGGTCCGTAATCTGAAGGAGTAAGGGGGTTTGGCTTTAGGAAGTCAGTCAGGAGGAACATCTTCCTTGTAGCAAAGTGGCTCTGGCGCTTTCTCCACGAAACTTTTACTATTTGGCATAAGGTAAAGAGATTAAGAAAATTTGAGTTACATTTATATGTGTTGACTGCTACCATTGGAAGGTTGATTACCTGCATAAGTCCCGAAAGTTCATCCAACGATGTTTCTTTTTTTCCCTTCGCTTGGTTTAGGGTGTGAGATGATGCATGTATTCAATTCTAGGGGGATGTGCGCATGGGGATGGTGCCTTTGTGCACTGCCATCCCCATCTATTTCATCTATCCAATCATTTTGGCCCTTATTGTTGCTTTTCATATAGGGGAAGGATGTCTTTCTTGGAATTTTTGTTTCTTTCACAATCTGCATGATCAAGAGGCCGAGGAGGTCATATATTACTCAATCTCCTTTTTCATGTACATTTATCCAATGTTTCTGATTCTAGGGTCTGTATTGTGGAGGGGCAGAGCTCCGCTGCACTCGTTTTTTTCCCATTTGATTTGCTCTCTGGTTTTTACTTGCCTATCTTATCTAGAAAGCTAAAATCCCCTGTAAAATTACAAATTTTGTTTGGGTCTTGGTCCTTAACAAGCTCAACACTACTAGCATCTTGCACAAACACAGACCTTTTATTAGTGATTTCCTCGTATTGGTGTGTAATGTGTAAGGAGCCTCAGAATGTAATGGTCACTTCGGTCTGATTTAGGGGTCTTGCCAAAGGAAGGGATGCTAGTTTTCTATGGCAATGTGGGATTTCTAGACAAAGAAAAACACTGGATCTTCAGGGATCTTCAGGGTATCCCTCTTAGCTCCTGCTAGGGGCGCTTTCAAACGCGTTCCTCTTCTCTGAGTTCATCGGGGTTGGAGAGCTCTTCTTTCTTGGCTTTCTGCTTTCTTTTTGTTTTGTATATTTGTTGGACTTCTAGTCGGTATCTTCTACTTCTTGATGGTTTAATGATGGTTTTCTTAATCATAAAAGATGAAATAGAATTAAATAACTATTTAAGAACTTGTAATAGTTATGTAATTCTCTTGGATCTTCTATCAAAAAAGAAAAAAAAGAAAAGAGTTATGATTTCTCTTAGGTCTCTGACTCTAGGGACATGATAGAGTTAATTGAACTGTTTGCTGATATAGTAGATTTTGTGCATTATTTAGATTAATTTGTTGAGTTTGTATAACAGATAATAAAACTACATTTATATTTGACTAGTAAAACTGAGATGTCTGCCAAATTGAAATACACGTGCCAAAGTTGGAGTCTTTGTTTACTTATGTTGGACTTGAGGCTACTGACCGCGGACATCCTTCAATACCTTGCAGTTTAGAATACTAATCGTTCTTGCAGAACATTTTTCTTTCATGCTTCAATCTTTATGTGTTTGTGATGGACACATTTGTCTAACTCATATTTCTGAGTGTACCTACTCAATCTTGCAAAGATTTTCGGTGAGTTTTTCTTTCAAATACCACTGTTGTCCAAGTGACTTAAATCAAAGTTTTCTTGTAATTATTTTATCCCTTTGATGTTGCTCTTTTTGATGGCTTCGTACTTTTTTTAATGAGAAAATTTAAGTGCTCCTCTTGCGTTACACTAAGTTATATGTAGGAACTACCCCTTAACTGTTTTGAGAGTCTTATTCGACCATGAAATAGTTTGCGTTATAATGTTATGATCCGACATTCTAGGAGCTAGTGGATGAGGATGATTTGAGAAAGGATGTTCCTCAATATGACATTGCTATTGTTGGTGGCGGCATGGTCGGAATGGCTCTAGCTTGTTCAATTGGTATTACCTTCTGCGCATACAACATTCAAATTTGTATTGGTGCCAGCTTTTTCCTGTTGGAGGAATATCTTGACTACATTCATGTCGTCTATTTCTTATACCTAGTCGTTTACTGTGTTATATTTTGCAAGGTCAATGCTTTTGCATAATGTCATTAATTGTCTGCTGTTAATTTTCTGAATGATGTCAGTTTATATTTAATCATGGGTAGATTCTTACTTACCATGTGCTTGCAGCAAGCGAGCCCTTGACAAAACAGTTGACTGTTGCTATAATTGACAGCAATCCTGTTTTGACGAATGGGGCCAGCATCAAGAAAGATGATCCCCCAGACGCAAGGGTCAGTACAGTCACACCTGCAACTATTTCTCTTTTCAAAGGTATTAAGAACTTCAGCTATTTTCTCTTTGTTCAAGCTTAAGGGGACTATGTTTTTGACATGTACAAGACCCAAACAAAAGGTTTTTGTATAATTAAATGGATATTTTCTGGTGCATGTGTATGTATCTGCTGCGTACACAGGCAGTCAAAAACATTATCATTCACCTCTCAAAAATGGAAAGTTTTAAATATGTACCAAGAATATGTGAAATACATGGCATTTCTGTTGCTCTTCACCTCCTGTAAGGGTATAGGTGGGGCTTGATTGGTGGAAGGGTATTTGGGTTTTCTAGCTGCTGCCTTTCAATAAACCACCTAGATGGATTGGTTTGACAAATAAGCCTTGACGTTTTCCTTTTTAAACATGCCCAAGGTACATGCATGACTATGTATCACTCCTAACTGCATGGTCTTTAACCTGAAAACCACAAGTTCCACCGCTGATGCTTTGTATTTATTTAAACAATCTACTCTTTTCCTTTAGTATTCCATGCATGGTCGTTTACAGTTTTTGATCTCATTTCTACTAAAAGCAAATTGTGAAGCTAACAGTGGATAATAACAGTATTACGATTTAATAAGAAATCCATAATGTCAAATCATTCTCTTTAAAAGCCACAGTTATTATTATTATTATTTTTATAAGAAAATAATTATATTAGAAGGAATAGAATGCACAAGGAGGAGGATAAGCTGGCCAACCCTTTTCCTCTATCAATAGTTCTAGGAACCATAGTTATTAAAGGGAAAAGCGAACTGAAGGGCAAAAAACCTCTGGAGCTTTAGGTGCGAGGCGCAAGACAAGGCGTGGGCTTCATGTAAGTGAGGTGCATAGTTTAAAAGAATTGAAATTCAGTCATAAAGAAACTTGTTTTAGGATATTTGGATATCGCTGCTGTCATATTAGGGCCTTTTTCAAATTAGGATATGTTTTTGTGACTAATTACCAAATATTGCTTGCAATCTTGAATAGCATGTACACTAGAAACAAAGTTTTCTGAATGGGCAATGAGGTACTTTCAAGAGGCGCGCCTCAAGAAAGGCGAGGCCCAAGAGTAAGCTTCTTGTGAGCCTCATGACCTAGGCACACCTTAGGCGTTTTACAACTATGGTAGTAACCACCAATTTACTCTGTCCTAAGCCTTCTCAAAGTCGGACCGAAGACATGACCCCTTTCTTCTCTTACGCACAAAGTCTTTAACCGCCTCACTCGCAATCAATACCGCTTCGAGCAACTGGTTCTGTTCAACAAATTTGCAGTAAGCACTCAAAATACTCCTAACACCATCCCAAGCCTTTTAGATAAAATTTTGGCTATAGTTTTATAAGCACTCATTTCCAAACTGATGGGCCTAAAGTCCATAACTCTACGCGATCTATCTTCCTTCTGTATCAATGTGATAAAGGTTGAACTTCAGACTTTGGCAAATAATCCAATAAAAAAATTTTCCTTAAACACCTTCGTTGAACCCATTTAACAGTCTCCCAACACTTTGGAAAAGGTTGTAGTGAAAGTTGAAACCATCATGTTCTAGAGCTTTATCCCCAACCATTTTCCACACTGCTCTCAACTTCCCCCTCCCAAAAGATCTCTTCAAAACAAAGAGAACCTTCCTTAAACCACTTAAACCTTTGCCTTTGTACGCCAACTACTATCCTCAAACTCGTTACACAAAGAGGATCTCTTCTCAGCCAACAACACACTAAATTCCCCCTCCCCTCCTCCATTTGTTGTAACTCCTCAATTTTCAAGCATAATAACGAACCTCTCTAACTTTAACATCCCCAATGCCTCCTCATTCCACTGGCAATTCTCTTTGTTTGAATTTATTCTTGCATCGGCAGTGATATAATCTGAGTTCTCGACACCATTTCTAGTGTAGCAAAAGATGTTGAACCAGCATCTCTCTTTTCTTGTCCATGATTGTTCAGTTATTTCACCGACATCCTTTAAAGTTGATTTGTGGATATTATATTCTTGATGTCCACTCATCAAATGAGCGAAGGTTTCAATCAGAAATTTCAGGTTTGCGGACATTTGTAGTTCATTCTTTTTTGATATGTCATAGCTAACTTTCAACATGCCTTCAAGTACTAACGCAGTATAATTTTCTGAATATAAGGAATTATGCTTTACTTTTGACACATGCCATAACAAGCGACCTACTTTGCAGGTATTGGTGCTTGGCAATATGTTGAAGAAAACCGGCATGCATATTTTGAAAAGATGCAGGTAATAACAGAAGTGAAACCATTATGTAATATTTGTTCTTATTCTTCTTAGTTTTTATTTTGAATATGCATGAAGGAATTTTAATTTGGTTTCCTAGACTTGCCCCAGCCTTTCATTGAGCATTCTGACCATCAGTTTTACATACCCTGAAACATCTAAATCTTGCTGCTGTTTTGAAATTGCAATATAGGGTAGGGTAAGGAATGCTGGAAATTTAAATCAACGTCTGCTTAACAAATATGTGATTCTGTTTTCATGTAAAACATTATTTCTTGATGTCGATTAATGGTTCCTCAAAGTAAGAAAAGTAAATGAAAAAGAATTCTAAGGCAAATAGTGTTTTGACTTCATTCAACTTGCAGCTCAGTAGTAATGGCAAGCTAGAAAATTCTTGAGGACTCAAATTTTACCCCTCCATCAGTAACCAGGTGTCTCATATGCAGTTTGTACTTTTTCTCCCAACAGTATCATTTTTTAAATAGTGGTGTGTTTCATGACATAATTTGCTCGTGCATCATATGTTGGATAACTCCAAAGTCTATTGCAAAAAGGAACAAATAAGTTGTAAATAACAAATTTGAATTGTATGACAAACTGTTCATTAATTTCACTAAATTAGCAAAACAACATTCATTCATGGAGGGCGTAGTATTATCCGGAAGGATGCTAAGCTGTAATATGCCTTTTCGAGTAAAATAAATGTCATTACAAGTTCCCATATAATGGATAAAAGAAGAAATTATACTAGGAAGGACAACTTATATAATGAAGGCAAACAATGGGATATTCCAGAAATATAAGCAAAAAGAAAATGTATAACAAAGAAACTAAAAGAAAGCTGCTCTCCAACAACCTCTTACCAAATTTGAAAGAGACAATCCAGGACTCCTCGCCCAAAGCAAAATTCAGAACAGTCCTCTCCCAGTGAAGAAAATCTGCTATTCCTTCCTCTGTAAAATCGTAGCATTATGCTCTAACCATATGCCCCAGATCACACTCAACATACAAGATCTTAGCATCCCACTCACCGACAAACATAAGTGCCTGATCAGACATAAGTTCATGTCTCAATTCTTTCCCTCAGAACCCTTGGGTTTGTAAGATTCGTCTGTTCTTTTTATTTTTTGGTCAACCTCATCTGAAGAACTTATGATGGATGTAATGAATCCGGTATCTATTTTAGGAAAAGTCAGGAATATATCTACCTATTCTTAGGCTGATTTGTTTCCTACAATAGAAGATTGTTTATATCTGTAAAATAGGAAATTAACTTTTATTGCTCTTGATTTTATATACAACATGTATATATAGGTGTTAACTTATCAATAAAAGTTACGCCTTACAATTCGTTCTCTAAGGCCATTAACAAAATGGTATCACTAGAAAACACTTCTGGTTCTTCGGTCACAGGCTATCCATCCTCACTACAAATCGCGAATCATAAACTGGATGGAAAAAAATTCCGCCGGTGGTCGCAATCAGTTCTCATGGTTCTTCGCGAAAGGGGAAAGATGGCTATATCACAGGAGAAGCCAAGAAGCCCAAATCCGACGACTCGGCGTACCCGATTTGGGAGTTGAACAACTCGATCGTAATGGCATGGCTTATCAGCTCAATGGAGGTTGATATCAGCCGTACATATCTTCTCTTCAAAACAGCAAAGGCGATTTAGGATGCCGTTCAGGAGAATTACTCGGTTCTTGAGAATGCCTCACAAGTATTCGAAATCAAGATGAAGTTAAAAACTTCAAGCAAGGTAGTCTCAATGTCACTCGATATGTTCTACGAAGAGGACCGGGGAGATGTTGATGATCATGTCAAGTTCAAGCAATATCTTGACAAAGAACGGCTCTATGAATTTCTTGCTGGACTCAATCATGAACTTGACGAAGTCCGAGGGAGATTTATAGGGAGAAAGCCTCTTCCGGCCATTGGAGAGGCATTTGCTGAAGTGAAACGTGAAGAAAAGTGGAGAAGAGTGATGCTCGATGAGAAAACCGGCTCCACACTGGTTACGACTAGGGGGGTGCAACTGGTGGAAAACACAGCTCTTTACGCTCGTAGAGAGCATGACTCCTCAATACGTGGAGGAGAAAATACACAACATAACAGCCCTATAAGAGAGGAGAACAACCATGGTGTACCCGTTGTAACAAAGCAGGACACATCAAAGAGACTTGCTGGGAGCTTCATGGCAAACCAGCCAAATGGAAACCTTGAAGCTTAGGAAAACCAAGGGCACTAATGATTGCAACAAAAACAAAGTCATCCCCTGGCCCGACTCAACTCAGTTTATAGTGCCCGCACAACAACTGTATATCCAACAAACTACTTACGCTGACACTGTAATCTTTTACAACTAAAAAAATCATTGTCTAACTGATGACACACTCTAGCAGAAAGTCTTCCATTAAGCTGCAAGTTAAGATGAAATTATTCGTCCTATCCATTCTTTACATGAAGCAATACGAATTTAGCGGTCTATCTTGCATGCGCTCGAAATAAGCTTTAGGCAGCATTTCCAATAATGGCTTCCTTTTTTCTTTTTTTGGCTTCCTATCACTTTGAATGGGCATTACTACGAAAACTGAGAGTTTCAAGAAAACATTAAGATGAAAAGTCACTAGAAACATATTTTCTGAAACAAAAATTCTATTCTATTTCGTACGGACACTACCTCTTGACTTGCTAAGTATCTCGGTACAATTTTTTTTTTAAATCTTTAAAACGCCAATCTTTGATATAGTGCGTTCAATCATTGGGTACATCATTGTTAAATCGTGTTTTTCTTAGTGCTTTTTGTGTTGAATCTTAGGTTTTTATTGAATCTCAATGCAATTTTTATTGAATCTAAGGAATTTTTTGTGTTGAATCTTTAGTCCACTGTAGAATCTTCAGTGCATTTGTGTTGAATCTTTAGTGCACTGTTATTGAATCTCATTTTTTGTTGAATCTTCAGTGGTTTTTTGTTATATCTTTAGTGTTTTTTATGTTGAATCTTAGTGCTTTTTATGTTGAATCTCGCATTTTTATTGAATCTCAATGCAATTTTATTGAAATCTAAGTGGTTTTTGCTGTTATATCTTTAGTGCACTATTGTTGAATTTTAGTTTTTGTTGAATCCTCAGTGCATTTATATGTTGAATCTTTAGTTCACTATTGTTGAATCTTAGTTTTTATTGAATTTAAAGGATTTTTTGTGTTGAATCTTAAATACACTACTATTGAATTTTAGTTGTTTAATTCTCGGTGCATTTATATGTTGAATCTTTAGTGCACCGTTGTTAAATCTTAGGGGGTGGCTCTAGTAGGAAATAATCTTGTTACTCTCTCATTCTCGTAATAGATGACCTTTTAGAAAAAAAAATTGTCCCAAAATAGTTGACCTTTTAGGATTTTAAAGACTTTTTTTAGCCATATTTTTCTAATTTACCCTCCTATTCTCTCAACAATCCATGATCATTAATTACATTTACCTATTTTACTATTAATAAAG
This sequence comes from Iris virginica, assembly GCA_025631175.1. Lineage (NCBI taxonomy): Eukaryota > Viridiplantae > Streptophyta > Magnoliopsida > Asparagales > Iridaceae > Iris > Iris virginica. The sequence goes on along the minus strand of JAOTQG010187046.1, from coordinate 8,642 downwards.
ATACATTATTTAATAAGGGTGAATTTTTCAATGCATATTACTTCTTAATAAATGTGCACAAATCTAAAACTTTATCTATTGTGAGACGGAGGGACTGAGGGAGTATTTTTCTTGTACAGTTAGAGACTAATCATGACCTCAATAAGAATAATCTATGCCAATAACCAAATCAGAATGGCAACTCATATGTTTGTTTGGAACCAAGGGTCCAAGACAAAGCACTTCGAATAATTGTCACAACTTCATGAACCAGCAGCTGAAAGGCTCCTATGGCAATAAATTAATTACAAGTGGTAGAATTGAATCGCCTATACATACAATTTCTTCAAATTGTGGTAACCGCTCAAGTAATTGGCGGGTGAAAGTAGGGAATATTGGCGGGCGGTACTGAATTAATACTACTCCTGCTGCATCTTTAATCAATTAGGAGGGGTTGAATGTAATTAGTTCCTAGAGTTCCTAAATTAGATGAGTTCCTACTAAAGCCAGCCCCTATAAATTTATTTATATATATATATATATATATATAGGTAACCGCTCAAATGAGAACCTAAATATCGTAGGAACCGTAGGAACCAATCTCGATCGTTGAATTCCCGATCAAAGTAAAAAATTTCACTACTGCGTTCGTGATTTCCCGAACACGGTAAAAAATTTCGGTACCGAACACAATAAAAATTTCCGTTGCATGTCTTGAGCAAACTTTTGCACTCTTCCCTTGTTTAATCTTCTCTGTTCTAACATATTCATTTCTTCGTTGGCGTCTGCATTGCATCTATATCTTTGATTATTACAATCCATTGCGTAAAATAATTTTGTATGTATTGAAATTTATACATATTGCCCAGTCTTCTCTTGGCTTATGGATCTTGAATAAGCTCAGTTCTCATGAGTCTGGGTTAAATTGTCATTTATACCTCATTATGCCTTGTAGGTATGGGATTACACTGGACTTGGATACACAAGATACAATGCAAGAGATGTAGACAAAGAAGTGCTGGGGTAAGAACACAGTTACCATGTAATTCCACAAACATGCAATATAATTTGCTGATGAACTTTATTTTGACTTTTGATGCAGGTGTGTAGTAGAGAATAAGGTGCTTCATAAATCTTTATTATCGTGTGTACAGGTATGTAAACCCTTTTTGTGCTGTCCTTTCTGTTTCTTGTTTGAGCTTGTTGGAACTTTTATGTACTGCTAACTTCACAGTATTTTCTTCGAAAGACTTCCTATGCAACCATTTCTAATGCATGACTAGTCAATTTTTATTAGCAGAACAAAGATCTTCAGAAAACAATCTATCCTACCAGATTATCATCAATGACTTTACAGCCGAACCGTTCATCAACGGCTTCAATGCAACACAACGGAAGTTTAGCAAAACTAGAATTGACCGATGGCAATAGCTTGTATGCTAAGTTGGTGGTAATTCCTTTTTGCTTCTAATAAGTTTCTGTTTTTTTTTTTGTTTGCATGAAAAATGTTTGGATAATCTATGTAGTGCCTCCTACAGAGACCATTTTTCATCCATTGGACAACAGCTCGCCTGCCAGTTTCAAATTATATGATGTTTATCACAGGTTGGAGCTGATGGTTCCAAATCACGGGTTAGGGAGTTAGCTGGAATCGGAACAACAGGGTGGAATTACTCCCAGAACGCAATCATCTGTACTGTTGAACATACAGTTGCAAATCAGGGTGCATGGCAAAGATTTCTTCCCAAGGGTCCACTTGCACTTTTGCCAATTGGTGACAAGTTTAGCAACATTGTTTGGACTATGGATCCGAAAGATTCGTCAAGCTATAAATTGATGAACGAAGATGATTTTGTGACAGCTATAAACCAGGCTCTTGATTATGGATATGGTCCTCATCCTCGATCACAGTTATTAGGCGGTTCTATGCTTCCTTGGTTCAGAGCAGATGCGACATCACTGGCCAATGAGGGCTTTGAAATTCCACCAAAAGTGGTTAAACTAGCGTCAGAAAGAATGGAGTTTCCATTGTCTTTGAAGCACGCTAATCAGTATGCACTGAAACGTGTGGTTCTGATCGGTGATGCAGCACACACTGTTCATCCCTTGGCTGGTCAAGGAGTTAATATGGGTTTTGGAGATGCATCTTCTCTTTCACAAGTCATTGCTGAAGGTGTTGCGGTGGGATCTGATATTGGCGAGGTATGTCTATTCCTGATCAAAGAGAGTAATCTGTAATTTGGTTCAACTTTTCTCTACTCTCTCTCTCTCTCTCTCTCTCTCTCTCTCTCTCTCTCATACACACATTTGCACAAGAAAGAGAAGCACACAACCTTGTACTTCTGTTGCTCAAATTTGTCATTCTGCAAATCTTTGTCTGCTATTTGACTCAGGTGTGAATTATCTATACCTCTAATTTTGTTAGAAGTTTGAGCTCACAGTGAGTCGAATGCTTTTCACCAGGTCAATGAATGCTGTTAAAAAATTATATGACATTTAAATAACATGAACTCCATCCTAAATGATGTAGTGCGAAAGAATTGTGCAATATAACTACAGTCTACAGCATATCACTTATCAGTACAGAAATCTGAAATGCAGGATGGAAAGCAAGATTGTTCTAGTTGGTGAGATGTTATTTATATGATACCTTGTATACTTGGGCAATGTTGGTGGGCCTGAATATGATAACTGTACTATCTCTTAGATCCTCCGCATCAGCTTCCCAATCATAATATAGCTCAACATCAATGCGAAATATGACTATAATTATAAGTCATCTCACTTTGATAAATAGACATATAGCTAACTGCTCTCCTGTATTGTCTACGTAGTTCATTGTTAGATTGGAATTGTCAGAAATGGGTCTGAGTATGACAAATTCCTCTAGGAAACCCTGGCAATCTAGGCTGGCAACTTGCAGTTGAGGATAATTCATCTAGGAGATGTTGATGCCCGAGGATCAGATGCGAACTATTGAAACAGAGTTTTCATGAGTTCTAAAATCTTATACTTCATGCAGAAGAACTATTGAAACAATTTTTTCATGAGTTCTAAAATTTTATACTTCATGCAGAAGTTGCAGTGTGATGTGCTGCGTGCTTCCTTACGGCCACTCAATTTTGGAAATATGGTTAGCCAATTTGTATCAGAGATATGTAACTGGGGAAGTCATAGATATGATATATGAGTTCCCCCTGTAAGGGATTCGTGTTGTGTGTGCAGCTATTACAATGGCCTGGGATGATCTTGACTTTGGAGGGAAATACCTAATTCTTTATCATAAAGGCATCCATATTTTGTACTATTTTCAAGTAGGAAAAGAGCCTGTAAAGACCTCTTCTGCATCGCTGATCTTATAGCCTTATGCTGTTATGGCTAATTACCTGATAGGGTTAGCATGTGTCCTATTGTGATCTCTCTTTGGAACAAGCTTCCAACCTTTGGATCCTGAGTGTTTTTAACAATTTTGATGGGGCTTCTATGTGGAATTAAGCTTCATAATGAAAGTATACATTACTGTTCTAGATGTTTTCAACATGAATAGCTCGAAAACAAAATTGACTTTAAAAGGATAACTCTACTGATGCAAACTGCGTTACAACAAGAGTTGCTTAGAAATCTCCGTACCAGACTGCCCGATGTTCTTTTTGAAGGTTTTTCTTCTTTCGGCCTATTTTGGCTTTTGGTGGATCTCTTGTCTGCCTTCTTTGTATTTGCTCTCATCTAGTAATATTCTTCTTTTATCAAAAAGAATAAAATTAAATTAAAAGATGGGTCTGTATACACAAGTTTTTTGTGGACCTACAACTTTACTTGAACATGAAAGTTTCTTCATTCAACTTCCCTCAAACCAGCAGACATATCAAAACCTTAATTCCATAGTCTGGTGCTAATCTTGTTATCATCTTCCACTATTGTCAAAAACTCAAAAGACAGTGAAAACTGTAGATGCGGCCATCATCTCTTACCAGAGGAGGAGAATGCTTGCTAATTTAATAGTGCAACAATATTCAGATTTCTTCCAGCTCTGTTCCTTTTACTCCCTCAGTTAGATAAAAGGTCCTTGCAACAACTTTTTTTTAATTTCATTATCAGGGCGAAAACCTAAAAGAAACCTTGTTTTTCACATGGCTCAATTATTAGTTATCTGTCTGTTCTAGGACATTTAGTTATTATTGTGCTTTTATGCTTGTGGTTTGTATTGGGACCTATCCAAACCACAAAGGAGACCATGAGTGTGAAATCATTTTCTTGTGCGTTGACTTAGGTGTCTCATGAGTTGCGACTTTCCTTAAAATCCTCAATTGTAGAGTATCTTTGCCGTGGTTACTTGGTTAAGGGGAAGATTTCTGCTTGTGGTGGTTGGAGAGCAATCAGAACCCCCTTTTCTTTTTTTAATGAAGTTTTGGTTTACCTTTTGTGTAGTGTTTCTGTATCCTCGTTCCCTGAAATATGGTGGCTCCTCTAGATACTCGCATGGTCAATGTAATAGCTGACCACTTATTTTGTTTTCCTGTTGTATTCATCTTTGTCTCTATGTTCATTGCTTTCTTTCATACCCCGATCTTGTTAGCATTTATAATCGGAAAGCAACTTACATTATTGTGACTTGAGGAGCTAAACGATGAAGTAGGTTTGGAACTTATAATGTAAAGTACTTTGACCCTCAACTTTGTGAAAATGGCTGAGTTTGGGACCAGCAACTATTTTGCCATTATGCTTGAGCGTCATTCTCCATGTAGAAACCATAACCACTTAGGCTGATTCCTCAATAGAAGGGTTAACTGACAAATAATTATATTTGTGTATCAAATTCTGGGCAGTTTGTTACAAAATCATATAGTTCCTCTTGGTTGATGAGCGGCATGTTTTTGTTTTCAGGTGTCTCTGATGAAAAAGTATGAAGCAGATAGAAGAACAGCTAATATTACCATGATGGCAATCCTGGATGGTTTCCAGAAAGCATACTCTGTTGACTTTGGACCACTAAATGTGTTAAGAGCTGCTGCCTTCAGTGGCGCACATTATTTCGCACCATTGAAGAGGAATATAATATCTTACGCTTCTGGGGAGCAGCGACTTCCACTTTTTGGTTGATGTACCTTTATGTTCAGACCCGAAAGAACAAGATGCGAGTAAATAATACCTTTGTGTATTTAGTGAAAACCTTACCTTTGATCTCTGAGTCTGTATCACAATTGAGAATGAAATTTTGCAGTTTGTCTATTATATCTTGTTTATTTAGAAGCTCAATTCTACCGATGTTCATTTTAATAAAGCTTGTATGTACCTTCAGTACATTTTTCCTTGGGAATGTAGTATTATTCCCAAAGATTAAATAATAATTTGGTCATTAAATTATTCTTTTTGTTTCACAATAGATAATTTTTTAGACTTGTGTACACATATTAAGAAATAATATATATTAACATATTTACTCTTATTAAATAGTCACTTTTTATTGATAATAAAAGAGGCAAATGTAATTAATGGTTCTGAGTAGTCGTGAGAATATGAGAGCAATTTAGAAAAATATGGATGAGCATAGAAAATCTAAACGGACAATTATTTTGTGATAAATTATTTTTGTTAAAAGCTTCATCATTGTGGAACGGATGGAGCATTGTTTAACAATTAGTTTGATCACCGGTGATTTTTTACATTTTATTTGGTCACTAACATTCCCTTTTACAATTTATTTAGTCAATTCGGGTATTTAAAATTTAAATGAAATAGTAAGTGATTTGATATGCGTTTTTAGCCCTATTATTTTTGATTTGCATTAATTTTATGGATTAAATAATTATTTGGTACTTGAAATATTACTAACTATTCGTTTGATACTAGATCCTTTTTTACTTAATGTTTGTTCCTTAAACTTCAACTACGTTATACGAATGGTATTTTTTTCACATTTTTTGATCAAACTTAATAAAATCCCTCTTATAACCCTTATTATTTCGTTAAATTAATGTGTATTTTATAAAGTTGACCTAAAAATTCGAAGAAAAAGATTATTCGTAAAGCGTATTTAATGTTTAATGATTGAACATAAAGCAAAAAAATATCTATGACTAATAAATCATAGTTGAGTGATAGTTAAATAGCAAATAATTAGTTAATTCTAATTTAACTTATGATTATAGTTAGAGATTATCTAAAAAAAATTGTAAGTGAGAGGATTCTTGCAGAAATTTTTTTAATCCCCCTCCATTATTCTATCCGACTTCCTTCTACACCATTACTTATTACTCTTGGTTCAAATTCAAAATCTTCTCTCCCATTTTTGTTCTTCTCTATGTCGATGACATAATAATCACTGGACCCTTAATTTTCATTCTTAACACATTCTTCACTACTCTCGCTGCTAAATTCTCCCTCACAGACCTAGGTACCTTATCTTATTTCTAGATGTTGAAGTCCTTCCTCACTTCTACGGCCTCTTCTATGCCATAGCAAATAATCTCCTTAATTGAGCTAAAATGATTGTATGTAAGCTCATGGTCACCCCGATCATAGATTCTAAGCTACTTACGTTACTTGGGGACACTCCTCTTCCCTCACCCACGGAATATAGGGCGCTTGTTGGTTCCCTCCAATACTTATCTCTCACCCATTCAGATATTGCTTTCACTGGAAGCAAACTATCACAATTCATGTGTGCTCGAACTGATGCTCACCGAACCGCTCTCAAACGCCTAATCTGCTAGCTACTTAAATGGTGCTATGCATCATGGTTTGTTATTCTATTGGAATTCTCCCTTACAACTTCATACCTTCACTGATGCATCGAGCTGGTGACAAGGACAACTATCATAGCACCACTTGCTACATAATCTATCTTGGTTCCAACCCCATTGCTTGGAGCTCCAAAAGGCAACGAACTCTAGCTCGCTCCTCTACAGAACATGTTTCGTGCGGTCGCCTCCACCCACTACTACAATAAAGGAGAATAACTACCGTCCTCGATTTATTTAGCGACTGACATTACGGTTACCGATTGTCTCAGTCGTTAAAAGTCAGTCGCTATATCTTGGTTGCTAATAGGGACTAAGCGACCTTTTAGCGACTGACAGAGACCTTAGTGATTCACAAGTCAGTTGCTATATGTCAGTCACTATTCATTAATTTAATATTTTAAAAATAATTTTATTTTACAATATTAATGATATAATTAATAATAAATAATAATTATCAAACAAATATCACAATTCAGTATAAATGAAATAAAATAATATACCAAATAACAATTAAAAATTTAATATTTACAAATATTTTATTAAAATAGATAAATAAATATTCAAATATTTTAAAAATATAAAAACCTAACCAATAATCATCATCGTCAGACATTCAACGGTAATAGACGTTATTAGAGACCAATGAATCCTCACGGTTCGGCGAGGGCGGCTGGTGCTGTTGTTGCAAAAATTGTTGCATCAGGCAGTTCTTCTCTTCTAACCGCTCTTCGAGCCTGTATTGGTTCTCCATCATCCACTCCACTCCTCTTTTAACCAGTGCTGGGACGGATCACGATCGGTGGTATAGGAGGATGAGGGTCCGGCTTGACTGTGGGATGTAATCTCAAGTGTCTGTCGACCCTTAGTCCCAATGCCGACAATGTGATGCCCACGCAGTCTGTCACTGTGGGTAATAAGAGCCTAAGTCAACGGAGGCTTGTCATCGACATGAGTCGGATCGGGGGCTGACTGCGTTGCGCGCTCCAAGTTTCGCTCATAATCCGCCTACAATATAACAATAAGCAATTAGTTTTAAATAATAATATAAATATAAAAATATAATAAAAATAAATAAAAAGAATGTAAGTAAATTACTATTCACAAATGGATCAATGGACTGATCTGAGGTACACCGATAGGAACCGTCAGGAAGCATCCTTCCATGTGTCATCCGTAAGGTGTCGCCATAACTTATATTGCCAACCCTATATATAGCCTACGGTCAATATTCAAAAAATAAAACACATAAACCCCTCATATTTAACAATGTAACGTATTAACCCCCTTATGTTTGACTAATTTATACTTAAACCCCCAATATTTGACTAATTTACGCTTTAACTCCCAATATTTGACTAATTTATACTTTAACTTCTAATATTTGACAAATTTGTACTTTAACCCTAATATTTGACTAATTTATACTAAAACCCTCTAATTTGAAAAAAAAACAAACATCATTCCTCGTAAAAATGAACATAACCAAATTTTTAAATATGTCGTCAACATACAACATAAAAAGATCACTGACCACAACATATTAAAAAGGCCACTGGCCACAAGTACAAGTAATGGGCCCAACCCCAAGCACTAGGCCCAATTCCTAAATAAGGGTAAGGCCCAATGGGCAAGCCCACCATAAGGATCATTGCTATCTCAGGATAAGAGACCCTCATTGGTCGTCCATGACCTAGCCCAACGGGCGGTCATGTGGCTACTTAGGTGAGCCCCTGAGTTAATTGCCCTACGGATAAGCGGATAAGCTACTCGCCGCTAGAAGCCGGCCTACGTCAGCATGATGACATCAGCCCTCCCCACGGGCGGCCAATTGACCTCCTGCCCTTAGGCGGCCACGTCCAGACCGCTTAGCCCGTCTTGATCTCCCCAGAGGCCTGAATAGGGCGGTCAAGCCTAACTTCG
>JAOTQG010186935.1:0-16689 GCA_025631175.1 Iris virginica | reverse complement strand
TCCTTAGGTTACTCCCGCTTGTAACAGAGTCAATTCCACCTAAGGGGAATCGAACCCTGCACACTACCGCGCTGAGCTCTATCCGCCCTCCCCTTTGCCACTGCGCCATATGCCCTGGGGGCTGAATGGAATGTACTCTGGGTTGTATGTTAGGAGGAGAGGGGTAGTAGGGGAGTCAGAAGCCAACAAGCTCGTACAAGGGCAGTTTGGAAAAGTTTCATTTTCATAAGGTTAGTTTAGGAATAGAAAATTTCGGATGAGCAGTGAAAAAATTACCAATATTTCAAAAAATCTAAAATTTTTAGAATATATATATATAAAAAAACACCGTACGCACCTCAAGTGGTTTATAGTCATATTTATTACTTACATAAAGGCTAGGGTCACGATGTTAATTTATTATCATTTTTAGTTTTTAAGTTTTAATGATCCCATCATTTTCTCTTTATCTCTCTCTTAATTTTTCATTTTAATCATTACAAAATATCAAATAAAATCATCAAAAATCGACTTCATGACCCAAACCAAAGTGAGCATGAATAATATGATAAAGTAAAATGATTGAAAAAAAAAAAATCAAAAAGCCCTCCTTAAAAAATTTCTTATCCAAAAAGTTTGATTTTTTTTTCTATCCAAAATATTTCAAACTAAAACTTTCAATACCAAAAAATTCTAAAGTTAATATTCTACTGACACCATAATACGTTAGTGTAGAAAACTTTATTTCTTTGCAAATGAGGATATATACTAAAAATATTAATAAATTTATTAATAATTATTAATAATTACGAAAATAATAACAAATAATAATTATATAAATACTTACTGATATTAATATTAATATTTAAACAAATATAATACCTAATTAATAACTATTTTAATCAAATAATATTAATGAAAAATCTAGCTCTTAAAAAAATAATTATCATTAATATTACTATTATAATCAATAGTAATAACTGATAAGCTAACCTCTTATTTTTAGCATTGACTTGATAGTTGAGTTATTATATTTTTTATTATTTTTGTAGAATAATAATATTTGTTAATATTATTAAAATTATAATAATTAATTAAGTTAAATTATTATTATTTTATTATTATTACAATCCATCATTATTTAGGAAAAGAAATAAATTTATGTACTAACGGTATTAAATGAGCATTAACTTTAGGTTCTTTTGACGTTAAAAGTTGAATTTTGTTTTTTTTTTTGGATATAATCTTTTTAAGAGAATTTTTTGATATTTTTTTCTAAAATAATTAAATTAAAAAAGGATAATATTAAATACCACCCATAATATTTTATAACCGTTCGATTTATATTAAAAATATCCCTTATTTCATGATTCATAAATTTCGAAAGAAAGTTCTCTAATTGATGAATTCTTTCCTCCTCATTAATTAATTCATCATTTCTAATTGTTTTCAAATCGTTAAAAGGTGACAATCACCCTTAAGTTGCTTCTGTTTTTTTTAGACTTGCTGACCCGTGGAGAGTCGAGAAATTTGAGATCCTACTTTAAAATATAACCCCATCATCGGAAGGGCTGACCTGAAAAGGAAGGAAGTGTTTATAATCATGTTGTTCTCGCTAAATTTAAAAAAATATTAAAAATAATATTCATTATATTAATTTTAAAAATATAATTTTCTCTCTCGTACCAATTTTTTTAATATACTTATATAAATACCTTTATATCATATCAAACTTTACGTCAAATTACAGCTATTATTTTTTTTTCTTTTTATCATCATTATTTTAATTATTAAATTTTAAAGGCTAAATAGATAATTTAAATTTTTATAAAAATAAAATCAAACTAAAATTAAAACAAAAGAAAAATAAAATTATGTTAAAAATCAACTATGAAACCGTACACGAAATCTTTTTATTCCGAAAAGAGAGGTGAAAAATAAAACCGTACCTAAGTTGCTCCCCGTAACGAAATGGCCGTCGTCCGCGAAGTTCTGCCCATGGGACACTGTAGGGATTTACCGCCGAACCTTTCTCAGTTTTCCTACTACTCCAAATCGCTTGCACCCTACTCAATCTCCCGGAGAAGGAACAAGAAAAAGAAGGTAAATTTGAAGCAAATCTAAGCCTAACCTGGTTATATTATTATTGTCCTTATTAATCTTTTTCGCCATTTGAATAGCAAAAAGACGTCATCTTTCCTGATTCTATTTAGAAAATTGGATGTACCTTACTCCAAAAACTACCCTTGTGCCACAAAAAACCCCAAAACCTCTTTCATATATCTCTAACTTAATAAACCACTGTCTCCCCCTGAAATCATTGCCTCTCACAAAATCCGTTCATGCCCTGTTGATAAAATGTGGTCTCAGTTCCTCTAATACCTTTCTGGGCAATCGTTGCCTCGAGTTGTACTCGGGAGCTGGCAGTGTTAATGATTGTTCGAAAGCATTCGATGACATAGTGAAGAAAAATACTGTGTCTTGGAATCTGCGTTTGGGTTTGTATATTAAAAAAGCTTGCAACATTGGTATGGCACGTACGGTGTTCGATGAAATGCCCACAAGAGATGTTGTTAGTTGGAATTCGATGATTTCATGTTATGCTTCAAATGGATATGTGGAGCATGCGCTCGAACTTTTCAGGGGTATGCAAGTTCAGGGTGTTAGGGCGAGTGGGTATACATTTTCGATTGTTCTGTCACTTGTGAGGTGTGTGTATTATGGAAAGCAAATTCATGGTAGTATGATTAGGAATGGAGTGGATTTGTCGAATGTGGTTGTTGGGAATTCCTTGATTGATTTGTATGGGAAGGTTGGGCTTGTGGAGTATGCTTTTGGTGTTTTCCTTACTATGGCAGAAATAGATGTTATTTCCTGGAACTCCTTGATTTCGGGATGCTGCAAGTCCGGTTATGAAGAGGTAGCTTTAAATCAGTTTTCTGTAATGAGAGCTACTGGGTTTTCACCCGATGAGTTCACTGTATCTTCTGTTATCACTGCCTGTTCTAACTTGCAAGACTTGGAAAAGGGTAAGCAAATTTTCTCTCTTTGTGTGAAATTGGGATTTTTACCCAATACAGTTGTTTCTAGTGTCATTATTGACCTGTTCTCCAAATGCAACAGAATGGGGGATTCGGTCCAGGTCTTCGAAGAAGTAAATGTGTGGGATTCAGCACTTTGTAATTCCATGATGTCAACTTATGCGAGACATGGGCTTGAGGAGAAGGGATTGCGGTTATTTGTCCTTGCACTGAGGAAGGATGTCCAGCCAACTGAGTTCACACTCAGTTGTATTATCAGTTGTGCCTCGTTTTTCCATCCGGTTGAGCAGGGAAGTCAGCTTCATTCTTTTGTAGTCAAATCAGGTTATGAATCAGATTCTATCGTTGCCAGTTCACTTGTAGAAATGTATTGTAAATATGGATTGATTGACTCTGCTCTGGATATATTTGCTACAATGACCGTAAGAGATTTGATATCTTGGAACACCATGATCATCGGGTTTGCTCACAATGGGAAAGTAGTTGAATCCCTTGACCTTTTCAAAGAACTTCTTGGAAACGGACCGCCACCAGATCGGATTACTTTAACAGGAGTACTACTAGCTTGCAAATTTGGTGGGCTTGTTGATCAAGGGGTTTCCTTATTTTCTTCAATGGACAAGGAACATGGAATCAGACCTAATAATGATCATTATGCTTGCATTGTGGAAATGATGACTCGAGCAGGTATGCTAAAAGAAGCAGCAGATGTCATAAAAGCGATGCCAAATGAACCCAATGCTCGGATTTGGGAATCAATACTTGTTGCTTGTAGAGTTCATGGGAACTTGGGACTCACCGAACAAATTGCGCGGAAAATGATGGAGTTGGAACCACATTCATCCTTGCCTTACTTGGTGTTGTCTGAAGCTTATGAGATGAGATGCAGATGGGAGAGTCTAGTTCGCGTCAGAAGGGCCCTGAAAGAGATATATGCTAGAGAAGTGGTTAGTTGCAGTTGGATTGGAGTAAGAAGCAAATTGTTCGTTTTTAAATCATGTGAAATGCTTCACCATGGTGGTGAAGACGTTTATTCAATTTTGAGATTGATGATGCAGGATATGGAGGGCGAAGATTATGTCTGTTAACAGTATGATGAAGTGGGTGATTAGGAAGTAAGCGTGAATAATGGATGAGGTTAATGCTGGCCGTGCATTAGGCAACCGATATACTTACTGATTTCATTGTGCCATTGTTCAGCTGAAGCTATGTGATTACACCATTAGACAGGCTATCAGTCATGGTATAGCCCAAACTTCACAGAGATTTCAAATCTACATGCCAACTGTATTAGATATATTATTGCCTTTTAGTTGGATTTTTAGTGATTTTTGAAATGGGGCTTATCAATCAGAAACAGCATGAGGAACAGTAGAGTTGACATCAGGAAGAAGACTATTTACAGCCACAATCGTTTGTAGGACTGACTATGTAACTCCATGCGAACACATGGATATTTTGGTGGTAAAGTTACACCGACACATTTTAGCACGTCTATCATTCTGGCCTCATTGAATTCCATTTTGATGTGGCACTGTAAATCAATTACTTGGTAGTGTACTTGATTCGAGAGCTTATCTACGATGGTATATTTCGTGTTCGGGGCTAACATGGAAGTGCTTAATGGTATTCGCTTGAGAGATGCTTACTAACTTATGCGAAGGAATCTGAAGAAATGATGTATAGGAGAGATACGAGTAATAACCTCGAAATTTGAATGGGTTGTTTCGGCTCACAATTAGAAACAGTTCCTACTCCTGGACTATGGCATTGTTGGTACTTTCTTGCATAGCATTGTTCTCAATGGATCTTATTGCCTCGTAGTTTCAATAAGCTAGTACGTACTCACAATTGAACTATCTAACTTAATAATTACGTGTAGACTGCAAACACTACTTTCCTGGGCATGAGATATTTTCTACATAAAATTTTGAACATGTGAAAACCGTGTTGGCCAAGAGCAAAGCATAACAGATATTCGGATTGTGCAGAAAATTGACGACCCTAAACTTTTTCATATTGAAGATAACAAGATACTAGTGAATTTTGGGTTTCTATAACAGAACAGAAAAGGCCTTCATGTTATAACTTTCTCAGCATTCAGCAATGCTTAGTGATGATCCCATCGCACATCATTGATCTTTAGTTCGCAGGTGGAATATAGAAGACATGGGTATTGCTACCTAGGAAAGCACCATCTCTAAACTCGACCTTGTCAAGAACATACTTGGGGCTTAATTAAGCGATGTCTTTAATTCTTTATTGAAAGTAAGACGCATTCATATTATGATATCATGCTTGACCGTGGCTCTGTTTTTTCCGAAGGTCTTTCGGGATGAACTGGAAGCATAAACATAGTTGATTCAAGTTAGTTCTTGGATCTTGAAGCTTCAACGTAGAATGCCGAAAATTCAAGCAGATGGATCCCCATTTTACTGACTGGTGTAAGGCTCTCACCTTATCTACAATTTATAACCTTTGCATCAGCAAATGGATATTAATATACTTCAAGTTGGTGAAATGCAACGAGAAGACAACTTTGTTCATGTTGCATGCAAGATTAGTATGATCGACTTCCAGCTACCTCGAGCTCGTGCGAGTTAAACTGCAGCCGTTGAGGTAAATGATCTATTTTGTGTTTCAGTCTGATGTCTTGTTTGCTTTCTTATGCTTTTGACATGTTTGCCATTTAGAAAGTCAATTCCATCTATGATCATCTGAACTTCTGATGCAATTTTGTAATCATACTATAGAAGATGTTGGGAGTATCCTCTCTCTTACACTCCATGAGTCATTTTTCAAAAATTAAAGGTGAATATGCGCAAGTATCGAATCAATTTTAACATGGAGTATTTGTTTTGGTAAAGGAGTAACGTCATGAAATATTGAGTGCGAGTCCGTCGTCCATGTGTTATGTGGGAACTGTAAATGAGCAAAACATGTGAATCTCCCGTAGTTATTTTTGAATACTGATAGACTTGTATTCTGTCCATAATTCTTGTAATAATTTTATATATTCTTTGAGATTAGTCAGGAGATGTTCTTGTTACTTCCTCCCAATTGGCTTAATCTGATCATGAATTGTGTTTCCAACTCTGATGTATCTTTACTTTGCATGGAAATTGTTTGGATCCTTTCTTGGCAGGTAGAGGGTTGAGACAGGGTGACACCGTATCTCCGTATTTATTTGCTCTTTGTACGGAAAAATTATCTCACTCTATTCTGCATGAAGTCCGTAAGAAAAAGTGGAGAGGTTTAAAAGTCTCTGCTAAAGGGTCTGTCATCTCCCATTTATTTTACGCATGTGACTTAGTTCTTTTTTCAATGGCGGAGGAAAGTGACTGTCATATTATTATGCATCTGTTGAACTCCTTTTGCGACTATTCTGCCCAAAAAATTAATTTTGGAAAATCTGTGATTCATGTTTCTACCAATATGCACACTAATTGTCATAGTTACATCAGAAGAATTGCTAGCATGAAAATCACCAAACGTGGGATAATGTTTGGTAATTCCCCTGATCCATGGTAGAGTCAAGAGAAGTAACTTCAATCACATTATTACAAAGGGTTCAGCCAAGCTTTCCTCTTGGAAGACCAATCTGCTATTAGCTGGAAGGTTCACCTTAATTCAGGCTGTTACATCTGCTATTCCCACTTACTCTATGCAGATTTGTTCCGTTCCCTCTTCCATTTGTGAGAAACTTGATAGTATTAATAGAAATTTCTTATGGGGTCACATGGAATGGACAGATAGGAAAGTGCATCTTATTGGTTGGAACAAGGTTGTGTACTCCAAGAAGTTGGGAGGTTTGGGTCTTAGGAAAGCCAAGGATAATAAAAGAGCTAACTTGACCAAGTTAGGTTGGCAACTGGTCTCCAAAAAGAAGAGTCTGTGGGTGGTGGTTCTTTCTAACAAATACATCCAAAACACCAAACCTAGAGCCCGGAAACATATAAACAGCTGCTTTCACTCTTGTAGGGGCATTGTGACCATTAAAGACATCCTTTTCAAAGGTGTTCAATGGGTTGCGGGCAATGACAACAACATCTCTATGCTCAATGATTGGTGGTATGCTAAGGTAATATAACTAATTTTATGAACGGTTCTATCAATGATATGAATGTCAATATACAATAACAACAACAACAACAACAAAGCCTTAATCCCAATCATGGGTCGGCTGAATGAATTGTTTTCCGCCATTCCACGCGACCCAATGCCAAGCCACCATTACGAATCCTATCTTCTCTAGTTTTACTGGCATCCATCTAAATTCTAAACATTAGCATTTGCTCAACACTCATGTTTTGAGCATGTTTAGCATGTTTAGTAGCCCAACATGCAGTTTCGCCCGACAATTGTCGCGTAAAAATTTTCATTTAGCTTTATTGGTATACGCCGATTACATAATTCAGATGCACTCTTCCATTTCATCCAACCCGATTTTATTCTATGATTGACATCCTCTCCAATCTCTCCATTTTGTTTAATGATTGATCCTAGGTACCAAAATAAAATTTTTGAGGTGTTTCTTCTCCATCTAATTTAACTTTCATTTCACTAATACTCCTCTTACCACTAAAGTTGCAATCCATATACTCTGTTTTGCTCTTAATTATTTTAGACCCTTTGACTTCTAAAGCTTCTCTTCGTTTTTCTAACTTAACATTGACCCCGTTCTTTGTTTCTTCGGTAAGGGAAATGTCTTTGGCAAATAGCATGCACCAAGATATATCATCTTGTCGATGTCTAAGTTAATCCATCCATTAATGAGGCAAAAAGTATGAGTTTAAGGCCGATCCTTGGTGTAGTCCTATAGTGATTGAAAGCTCGCATGTCTCTCCTGCAGTGGTTCTAACTAACGTCGATGCCCCATCGAACATAACTTTAATTACCTTAATATATCTCACTTTAGCCCTTTCATGCCACTTGAAACCTCACGGCTATTTCCGATCATATTCCTAAAGGGACTACTGATGAGATCCTTAAAATTCACATCCCTTAGCTGCACTTTAGAGAGGACTTCCCTTCATAGGGTCCTTCCCAAAATGGTTTTTTCGGCATAAAAGTAGCCTATAGTCTGATTGCTGGTTTTGATAACAGGGGAGCTAATTCCTCGGTCCATTGGTTATAGGTTTGGAAACTTGAAATCCTCATTAAGCCGATTGATACAATTAGGCTTTAGGAACTTGGTTCTCAAAAATATTTCCTTGATGATTGATAAGTGGTTATGGCGTTTTCCGTTGGAGCCTGATTCTATAGAGTTATTCAGAATAAGTTTGGTGTTAACCAAAATGGTGGGATGCATCTACCGGTCTTTCTATCACGTATGCTAGTCACTGAAAGTTTATTTCTAGATCTCTTCCATCCTCATGTTCGTTATGAGGTTAGTTGGGAGGATTATTAGATGGGAAACTTTCCTCTTAAGTTCTTCTTTACTCGTTTATTTCGGCTTTCTAGTATTTATAACACTCATATTGCTGCTTTTCTTGTTAGAGAAGGGGTCAGGTAATTGAAATTTCATTTTGTGAGGAATCTCAATGATAGAGAATCGATGTTCGTGGCAGAATTGTTATATCAGATGTCTTCATTTCATCTTCAAATTTTCAACCGGACCACCGAATTTAGCTTCGAACAGTCCAGCTCTTTTTCTGTTAAATCTTTCACCAAAATTCTTCGTTCACAGATACAACATGATTTTCCTCTATATAGCCTATAGTCTGATTGCTGGTTCGTTCAATGAAATTCTTCTTTTTATAGAAAAAAAAAAGTGCAATCAGCTTAGATTGATGACACATTTTTGTTCATCTAGTATTTATTAGAGATGCAATTCGGCAGAGCCTTCCATTCATGTGGTTGGAGATTGCTCTAAAGCCACAAAAATCTGGAACCAGTTCCAACCTATGGTGAATTGGGAAAGCTCAAAAGGGGTGACACTTTCTTTCAAGGATTTCCTTGAATTTATTGGTTTAGTGCCACAGTGTGGCCAATTTGAATTTGGAAAGATAGAAACAATGGAGTCATTAATGGCACCTACAAGGGAAGTGTTCCATTCCTTTAATTATTCTTCTCATATTCCTAGCGGTATAGAACCCAGATAATTTCTTGGTGTCCCCCAATTGCAGGTAAAACCAAGCTGAATGTCGATGGAAGCAGCAGAGGAAGAAATCTTGGCTGCAGTTACGGAGGGCTGATCAGAAATGCAAATGGCTTGTGGTTGGGTGGATTTTATGGAAGATTGCTACCATGTAGCTGCTTGGAAGCAGAAATTCATGCCATCTTCGCAGGTCTTCAAGTCCTATAGTCTAACGCTCTAACCAAGTCCAAGTTGAGACTGATTCGAAACTGGCGTACAACCTCTTGAGGAACCAATATGACGAATGGCATCCAATGACGGCACTGCTGGAAGATGTCAAGGAGCTGTTCACCCAACTGGGTTGTTAGATTCATCACACGCTTCGTGAAGGGAACTGATCAAGACTCCGTTAGTTTATCTTAGTAGACCAACTGTGGATTTGTACGGGCTCCTGGCTAATGATAGCGCAGGGGTGACCGATGTTAGGCCTTAGTCTTTGTTTTGTTTTCCTCTCTACCAAAGAAAGTTGTGAAATTTTGTAGGCATGTCAAATTGTCAATAGTAATATTTCATTCTGTAATCGGAAACGCAGCTTAAACAGAACAACAGAAGTTTTTTTTTTAAAAAAAAAGAATCCAGAACTGAAAACATAACAAACAAAAGATAGTACTGAATCTAGTTTGAATTCTCGGCTACGAACTTTTTGACGATTTGCATCAGTTCATTTGAAGGCTTTGAATTGGTATCAAAGGCGAAGAAGCCATGTTGCTGTCCTTCAAACTCTGCGTACTCGACTTTCTTCCCCCAACCCTTGAGCTTCTCGTGATAAATCTTGGCTCGGTCTTTTAGAAGGTCGGCTCCCCCGACTATTACTAGGATCGGATCGAGGTCCAGTGCTTCGAGACTTGGACTAACCGGTCCGAATGGGTTCACGAGTGGATGATCCGTTGTCTCCCCAATTGGTATCGATAACCTCCAGAACCTACTCAAGTCGAATAATCGGTTAAAACTTAAAGACATTGATGATAATTTGTTGAGTGATATAAGCAGGGTAATGTACAGTGAGTTTTAAAATGTTGGAACAACAACCTGTCAATGAGCTCCCAATTTAAGAAGGCATCTTTTGGCCCCTCAGCCTCGAACTTGGTCAGTTCAACTCCACCAAAGAATGGTGCCAAATAGACATAACCTCTCACCCGAACTGGACTCAATTCCCTCGAACCAGCCCCTAACCGAACCGCCAAATTGTGAGCTATGTTTCCACCCGCCGAGTCACCTGAGATGAAGACACGGCTGAAGTCAACCTCACTGCCAACGAGCCATGCATCCGGCTCGTCCGATACAGCTTGGGATTGGAGCCACTTCAAAGCCGTGAAGCCATCTTCAATTGCTGCAGGGAGCCTGTGTTCTGGAGCCAGCCGGTAGTCGGGTGAGATTATTACAGCTTGAAGCTCCAAAGCCAACTTGAAGCAATAGTTTTGGCAGTTGGGCCAGGTGCGAGAGCCGATGCAGAAGCCACCTCCATGGATGTAGTAGAAAATAGGGAGCTTCCCTACCAAAGTGGGAGAAGCTGGTTTGTAAAGGCGGAGCTGGAGGTTGTTCTTGGCATCGAAAAGGACGTCTTTCCAGAGAACAGAGCCGTCATCATGGACAGGAGCTTCAAAGCTCGATTTCGTGGATCGCCAGATGGAACCATCGCTATAAACTCGGAGGACTCCTCTGCATTCATCCACTTCATAAGGAGCAGCACACTCTGCGGCGCTGCTAGTAGACATTCTCTCTCTCTCTCTCTCTCTCTCTCTCTCTCTCTCTCTCTCTCTCTCTCACACACACACACACACACACACAGATGCACACTCTATGGCTTAAGAAGAAAAACTTTAGGGAAGGGGGGGAAGGGGTAAGACAAAACCAAGAGAAGAGTTAAAAGAGGGTGGCTTTGGTGGTTGTGATCAATATCTTGACAAAGTGTATCAATAAATATGTGAGCTATGCTTGTCACGTAGTGGTCAAACACACACACACACACAGTAACCTCAGCATTTTGTAGGCTGGTTGCAAGTTGCAACAACAACAAAAAAAAACCTTTTTCATGTCATTGTGTTTTGCTGACTCGAAAGATACTCAAATGACTGTTTTTGGCCAATTGCAAATGACAAAAAACTAAACAATTTTCATAGAATAGCATGAAATGCCAAATGCAAACCACCCGCACCAAGCCATAATGTTATTCTAGAATAGGTACCTCCAGCTAACCAAAATCAAGTTGGTGTGATCTTAGCTGAATAACAGCACTAGAAAGTTGAACTGAGTCGAGTCGAGTCAAGACAAGTAGTTCAGGTGACTGACTCAAATTAAAGTACTATACAATCAATCCCTCTCATGCTCATGTGAACGGACCATCTATATTCATGTATTTCACATTAGTCGTACGCAAATAAATTTCACATATTCTTCAAAAATACGTTGACTGAATTGTACAGAGCAATGCGAAACTTAACTGCAGGAGAATACATGTACTAGACTCGTTTCAACTCCAGACGTGCTAAAGACAGAACTTGCGAGTAGCTGTGAAACTCATCAATATCTCCAACCAAGGGTGGTCAGGTGTTTTTCTAAGCTCAACTCAACCAAATACTTTCATCAAGGAATTAGGGCTCAGCAAGTATTTTAGGCTCTGTACACTTCCTCAAGTTTTAACATACTGAAAAGGGGATCTGGTATTTAATAGTGTTTCAAGTCACTCAAATTGATATCGACTTGACCATTCGATGCAAAGTCCAAGTTTGACTGTTTTGGTCAGCTTGCCTAAATATTGACCAAAGATTTACAGCATAAATTTATGTAAAGAATTCATAGGGCTAGCAATTGTAACGTTCTAATGCAAGTTCTAAAATGATTGAACTTTTGTAACCTAAATTAAAAAAAGAAATAGTACACCAAAAAATTTAACTTAATATATGCTCAGTGGCTAATGTTGACCCCAGTATAGAAACTAAACTCAACGAGAGGAGCTGATGGAATAAATGAACCGACATAAAACGGCATGGCAGTATACCAACCAATTGAAACCATAGATATGAAAATTTCCCACATTTGCAGATCACTGCAACAAAATTCAAGCTTTTATAAAATGGCTCATTTCCCACATTACATCCAAGATACAACCCTTCTAATGTACAATGATGCCCCCAGCTGTAAAGACAGGCTCTCTATAGCATGAATCAGCCAGAAGGAAAAATATAAAGGAACGAAGATGAGAAAAGACAGCCACTTGATACTGCAACTTAAGAAAACGAAGAAATGTATATGGTGTACTTTCTAATAACTTTAAGAACAAAATTTTACATCTGCAATGTAATGCTGTTTCTATTGCACCCCACTCCATCTTGCCCAATCTATAAACTGCATTCCACCGTAAACATTGTTTGCAAAACGTACCCCTACTGTAAAAGCCATTGCAACTGGTGGGACCTGCTTTGCTAGAGGCGACCCTTCCACAAGTGTTTCTAACCCATTGATGATTTGGTAACGTGTATTGGAGGACACAGCAAGGAAGATACCTGTTTAAGAAGTAGCAACAGATAGCATAGATTAGAACGAAGCCATAGATATAAAGGAAGGAAGATACCTGTTTAAGAGGTAGCAATGGGTATAAGGCATTTAACAAGGATCATAAAATGAGCAGGTAGATTTGTGCAAAAAGATAGGCATCATCATCCCAGCTGAATGTGTTTACTACTAGGTGGCATTCAATGCACAAGTAACTGTGCTAAATGTATTTCTATGAATAGCAATACTATTTGCTTTTAACATTGTACTCTCTTTGACAAAAGTCGACTGCATTCAAAACAGATCCTCCCTCATAACAATGTAATAACAAACATTACGAATAATCCAAATTTTAGATGGTTGTGAACAGTTTCCAATATAATAATCCATAAGACCCTATGGAGTCGCTATTATAAATACTGGCAACAAAGATGTACATAAGATGGTGCTAGCTAGTGGTTTGCTTAATCACATGACCATAGAGGTAAGGGCATTATTTAGCAACTCATGGACCATAGTGGTAAGAAGCAGAACTGGTTTGTAACATGAAAAATAACACAGAAGATGCTGTAACGGTTATGATATGTTTGCCATGGCCCTTTTTCTAGTCCTGCTATATTGTTGCACAGGGTCAATTTGTAATTAACACCATGCATAACCCAAACTGCCCCTCGTATCATAATAGTCATTATAGATTCCCTTACTTCTATACCAAACCGTCCAGACTCCAGATCACTCCTCCCTAACATCAATCCTTCATTTCCGCCTTTGCAGTATTATTCTTGGTTTTCCACTCGTTATCGGTAATGAGGTTTCCAACATGAACATGAGAAGGCTTTCTCAAAGTCAATACCACATGACGAAGATAATAACCAAGGTAAGAAATCCAAAACCTCCACAAGGTCAACTGCTTATATATTCTCCACCATTGCCATCATCAATTCCTTAACACCATCCAATTGTGTCTCTGTTTATCGCTACTGATACTTGGATCTTCAAAAAAAATTACGAACTGAAAACCAAAAAAGAAAAAAGGAAAGGTTTCAAAACCCAAATTACAGGGAGAGAAAATGTGAGGCATCCACGGCCCCATTTTGCACACATTGATTTTTAATTGGGTTTCAACAACAAAATATTAACCAAGTTTATCTGGGTTTTGTGGAAAGGAGGATGTACTTTTTGTTTGGATCCCTATGCATAAAATGGCAAAAACAATACTCCGGAAAAATGATGTTGGTGGATATGTCAAGAGGAAAAGGTGGCCGTCAACAATTCTACGGTATTCTTGAAAACCCAGGTGTATGGAATCAGAATAAGGATAATTGAGAAAACATGGTGGGTTTTAAAGCATACAGTTTACAGAAGTGTTGGAAAAAAAGGAGGAGAGGGAGAGATAACTTTAAAATTAGAAAAAGTGAATAGATAGTTTCAATAAAAGATGTATAGGTAGTAGGGATAAGTATGGGTATCGGTAAAAGAATAGGCTTGTGTATTGAAAATTGGTGAACATGAAATCGTGGCTTTTCGGAGACAAAAACCCACAAAACCCACCAGCCGAACCCCCCAACATGGCTTAGGCTTTGTGCCAGATGGTCTTTTTCACTTCACAAATCCTACAGCTGTCATATGCTGCATGTTTAAGGGCTGAATGGCTACATAAACAATACTACAAATAACTGCTCCAGTTTCATGTTCCGCTTCGCTTTGCTTTTCCTTACACTCCCAAGTCCCATTAGATCAGATACAGAGGCACAATCTGAAGTCTTGTATCTCTTTTGAAAAGCAGATCTTTTATTGAACTATTGGGAACTTTTCTTTGCCTAATGATGTGGGCGTATGACACTGCAAACATCTCATGAATTCTGAATTAACCACTCACTTGGGCATCAACATTAAAACAATGCTGCATTAGTACATCATGGTCTTGAATCTTAAACGAAAAAGTCAGATAACTGAAAACGCCATCACTGATTCAGCTATATGGGATGCATAACGTGGCAATTTGGACTTCCTTAAATATTCAATTTCAAGTTCTAAACTCTGCCCAATAGAAGTGTAGAAATAGTAAATACTCCTTCCATCCGAAAAATGAGTATCCTGTTTAGACATTTTTTGGTCACCTTAATTAAACATTGACCATTTTTTTATGAAAATTGACTTATTACGCAAAGTTATAGAAAGTGTTGTTGATAATCTACTTAATATGTTTATAAAGATTGAAATTTCAGAATCTAAAAGAGTGTTGATACATCTTAACTAATAATTTGAGAGTATCTTAGGTTGACTTTTTACGAATCTAATAGGACTCTCGTTTTGGGATGGAGGGAGTACTATTAAGACAAATTATATTCAAAATTCCCCAAGTAGATATAAGCAGTGTGCTCTTCAGCAAGAACAACATACATGGGTGCAGAAAAACAATCAAGCACAGAAGCAGATGAAAAATATGCACCGACATAAGCACTCTGAAATCTGAGATTCTAGTCAGTTACAACTTGAACATGAGCTTCATAACATGAGGGACAGTGGCTATGCCTGCATGGCACTGTAATACAAATTAGGCATATACAAAATATCAGCCTCAGGAGACATACCCCAGAGAGCAGCACTTTTGAACAAAGGTGGCACTGGCACTACTACTTTCTCCTCTGATTTCTTCATGCTCCTGTAATGCAAAGATTCAAGGTGGTGCTTTTCTTTGAGAATGCAAAAACAGTGGATAAAATCTCAAATGTACAAAGTAGAAAAATAAATAAAATACAATAAAAATAAAATAGAAGTCATCTCAAGGCAACACCAGGCATTTCCAAGAAAACTAAAACTAAATCTTAGGATTCAATAATAGTAGCTAACAAAACCCAGTTATGGATGTTGGTCAAGTACTGATAATTCTACAACTTAATTACTGAGGAAGTCAATGGAAGTTTCTAGGACAAATTTACAACTTTCACAGCCATTGCAGTCAACCACTGAGTTTTGGATTATTTCTCATAATCTGTTCAGGGTTGGCTCTCAGATTTGTTTCTTACAAGATGCTCGTTTGTTCCTTTCTTCGTTAGTTGACTAGACTATTTTGCTTGCCAACTTCTCAATCCTCATCTTTAAGGATATCATCCAGGAAGGAGCTGGTTCTTAGGAAATTTTCATTTCTTCCAGAATCCAAATTGTAGATGTTAACGGGTTAGCAGCCAATTTTGAGTTGATTTGTGATTTCCATTCATTAAAAATTCCACGTTGACAGATTTGGGTCTTAATACATGGTTAACTTTTCCTATATCGTTCCTGGCTTTCTCGCTTGCTCTTTAGGTCCGCCAGTTTTTTACTCAAAGTTTCTTTACAATTTTAGGTTTTTCAATTCTAGTTCACTAATAGAACTCTACCAAGTTGAAGTTGAATCCTAGGCTGTATAAGGCTCTGTCAGTGGATGATAATGTTCTTTGCAGACAGCATGGTGAGTCACATGATCACTTAATCAGTACTATTCTTTCGCTTGTCTGGTTGGTCTGGGGTATTTGGGGTTCCATGAAGCTTGGATTTCACCAACCTCAATCGCAGATATGCTTCTGCTTATCGAGGTCTTGAACATAAAATGACAAATGATATTAATGATGTGTGATACTCTGCAATCTTCCGGAGCATTGGTGGGAGACGAATTTAGGACTTTCAGGGATCGATATGTGCTCGATTCAGCTGGTAAAGGATAGGGTGGTACATATGGCCTCAGGCCTCCTTATTTGCTTTCTCATGGAAGTGACCTGTTCCAGAATTATGCATTGATTGAAAAGCGATTATAACTTAAAACTTGCTTTGGTTTGTTGTATCTTATTCTTCAGACAATCTATACCAATTACATGATTCTTTAAACTTCAATTGACTAAAAATAAGGAAACGGAATTGCTGTGGGCGGCATTAAAGTCTGCAGCAAAATTAGCCTCGTTGACGAATTTGTATATTGAGTGCCTAGGCACTCCTAGTAAGGAGCGCCCACAATGCACATAGAGATCACAGATAATGCACATAAGATATAATGTATATGTT
>JAOTQG010186713.1:0-13434 GCA_025631175.1 Iris virginica | reverse complement strand
GATAACGGGTTTGACATTGACCTTGTTGATATAGTAAGAACTGTGCTTGTCTTCTAGATACCAAAACACACACCCACGCCCACACCCACACACACACACACATACATAGGGATGTGATCGGTTGTGAATCACTGCCGATTTGTGAACTTGCGAACCACAGTGGACCATCAAAATTTCAACTGGGAACCATGAAAATTGATATAAATGTGAACCATAAAATTTACAAACCGTGAACCATGAAATTGATATAACTGTGAACCATGAATTTTAACTGTGAATCATGAAATATGTGAACCATGAAATATGTGACCTATGAAATTTATAACCTTGATCATGAAATTTTAATACTGTGAATCATGAAAAAGGTTAACGAAAGTCAACTGTAAACCATGAAATTTGTAAACCACAAAATTTTGTGGTCAATAGTGGTTCGTAGGTTCGCAAAATATTTGCGGTTTTTAGTGGATCAGCTCCTATATACACAAACCACTTTTTCGTACAAACCGTGAAAACCAGTTGTATCTTAGAACATTTTTGTTGTATGTTCGTTATATGTTTGTATTCTGTAAAACAAATTTTAAGAAAATCAACTAAAATACAACAAAAATATATTAAGATACAACAAGTTCGTTAAACATACAACAAATTAACTAAGATACGATAAATTAATGAAGATACAACAAAAATGTACAGGTTCTCACGTTTGTACGATATTTGTGGTTTTTACTTGATCACTTTCCTATATATGTATTATGCATATATATTCCCCTTCGGTAATGTGGAAGCACCTGAGTTAATTTCGTGAAGCAGCATGGCCAAAGCGCGCTTCACAAAGCAACTTTAGGAAAAAAGGAGGCTGTTGTTAGTCATCTTCTAAGAAAAGGTGCAAATCCTCATGTTAGAGATGTGGTAGGGAAATTTTCCTTCATTTTGATATTCTATTTCTATCACTTTTATTTCCTTTGAAGAGGGCATGGAGTTTCACGTCTAACCTCATGACAGGATGGTGCCACTCCCCTTCATTATGCTGTTCAAGCAGGTGCCTTGCAAACTGTGAAACTATTGATCAAACATAACGTTGATGTGAATATTGATGACAATGTGAGTATTGCTATTATTCCTCCCCCGATCCTTATTTTTTTTCCACTGGCGGGCTGTGCTCTAATAGTTTCTCCAACAGGATGGATGGACTCCTTTGCATTTGGCCATACAAACTAGAAATAGACACATAGCCAAAGTTCTGCTGATCAATGGAGCGGACAAGACTAGGAGAAATAAGGTAGTTTTTAGAACCCAATCATTCTGTGCTCTATGACATCACATTAATAAGAAACCAGTACTGGAACTCTGCAGCACTTGTCCTTGATGCGTAGGGAGCTTTTGTGGACATTTAAACCTATTCACGAGTCTTCAAATCACCTATTTGCCTTAGTTGCTATAGTCAGGCATTCTATGGATCCCCTTGGTTAGGATTCAGGTTCTGGAATATCATATTTTTGAATGAGGTGTTTTGTCGTACTCTTGGTTCAGAATTCATTGACTTATGTCCGCATATGGGAAGCATTTCTAATATTTATGATTTCTGTATTGTCTATTGATATCCAGGATGGGAAGACAGCCTATGACCTTAACTTATGCTATGGAAAAGACTTCAAGCCATATGATATTGCCAAATTACTGAAGCTTGTACCAGCGAACAAGTATCTATGAGTGTTGTCATACTGCTTTGGAACAGGTTGTTCTTTAAAGATATTGGATTCCTGAATTTTCTGAGAGAGTTGAATCTTCTCAACTTAAACTGGAACTTCACTGTGAACCAGCCGAAATCGAGAAATTAATGTTTCGTTTTTGTACAACTGAACGAAGATGTGATGACTAATGGCACCTGAGCATCAAGAGACACAGGAAAAGGTCTTTTTAGCTACTGAATGAGGGCCGTTGTGACGGGGCTTTTTTCATTGAGGACAAAAGGACTCCGGTTGCATTGCCTCTATTTTTTGTTTTGTTTATTATGTTGTTATATTTTTATTTGAATTTTGCAGAAAATGCTAACATCAGAGAATACAAAAATTAGTGTGACTATTAGACAAGGAAGCCCCTGAGGAAGTTCCCTTCTACTTTTTGGTGTACAAAACTCAAGTAAGATTGTCTGGAAGTCAATGTGGTTGATTTATCTCATCTACTTGCAATGTTATGATGATAAATGGGACTATATGTATGTTTAATAATGTTATTTGCGCTTCCTTTTCTTTTTTTCTTTCAGCTTAAAATGAATGCTCATTAGAGTTTTTCCATTTGAAGGTCTTTCCATTTGTTTATTGTGACCAAAAATAGAGATCTCAAGCAACTTCGCATTTGTTTGGAAATCCAATTTTTGGTTTGGGTTTTCTTTTTTAACTTTTTTTTAAAAAAAATAATAATTTAAATTTTTTTAAAAAAAGAAAGAGATAAAGAAGGGAAATTTAAACTAACGTGAGAGATAAAATTAAATCTCAAATTAACACAATTTTTCTAAATCAAGTGAAATAAAAAAAGTAAATTGAAATTAATCAAAGAGTGTAATATTTGTTGAGCTTGAAAAATAACTCAAACCAAACCATAGTCCCTAGGCTGCTAGGAGGACGTTGATTACTTCTCAAATTACACTCTACCAAGTTTTATTCACAATTTGAATAGGTACATGTTCTAATTTATTAATAAGAAAAATTGAACCAAAAGTGCATAATAACCTTTTTTCATTCGGATTCAATTTGTGGACTGACTAGTTAAAAAAGTTATATCAATTAAAACAAATCATAATCGTTTATTTTTTATTTTTTTTATTAATATGTAAGTATTTTGTGTAATTCTCTTTTTGTCGGTTAAAGAATTTATACTAAAAAAAGTAAATATTTAACTGTGTACTTTAAACCCTTTATATATTTTTTTATAAATTATATTAAAATTATAAGTTATTTTTTTCTCTATAATATCGGATAAAATTATTATAGTTTAAATGTAAACTAATAAAATTGGTAAAATAACAAATATGTAAAATTAAATTTATAAAAGTAGATTCTTTTGAATGAAACCCTAACATGAAATGGTGAATTCTTTATGGGAGGTTGGATCAAATTTATAAAATTGGACCTTTTTTGTTTCAGTTTTAAAAAATTGATATTTAAAATTTAAAATTAATTTTTAAATAATTAAAATGAGATTTTAGTAAGATAAAACGTTCAAGAATGAGAAAGGAAGACCGGACTCGGATTTCCTACGATGAAAAATTGTAACATCAGTAGTCCAAGCTCAGTTTATGTTACGAACAACCTAGTCCCACGTGGCAATTTGCATTCCCGCCAGGAAGTGCAGCGCATTTATTCTCAAAACTCGCAGCAGCAGGGGAAGTGACAGCTAGTCGTCGGAGTCCATTTTCTCTCGCCCGTCCGGTCGTCCAAGGTAAATCTTTCCCGCGCCACCTTTTACCCACTAACTTTCGATCTTTTCATTTCCCTCGCTTTACTAACTTTGATATCTTAAAAATCAGAAAAAGGGTGTGAAAATTCGTTTTTTATTAGATAATTAGGGTTTATGGCAGGGCTTACCTAATTTTTCAATTTCAACATCTGGCTGGTGTTCATTTTTTTTCTTTGAAGGGAGTTGTCGAAAGTGCAGCGCAGTGCAGGATGGATAATGAAAAGGATGCGTTTTACGTTGTAAGGAAAGGGGACCTGGTTGGAGTCTACAAGAATCTGAGCCATTGTCAAGATCTCGCTTCTGTAATCTTTCTCTCCGTCTAACCTTTTAAATTTGTGCTTTGACTTCTCTATGTTTCCTTAAAATTGCCTTAAAAGTTTTTATTCTTATCTTTCTTTGGAAGTGGAATACTTTTTGTGTGATGGGCAGTAGCAACAGGTTTAGATTATTGATTCCCTTTTTCATTGAATTGCTAACTATTCCCTTCGTTTTGACTCCATGTTTGATAGTCAAACTTTTTAATTTTTTATAACTTGTACTAAATTTATAATTTTTTCTCTCCTATAATATGCGAGAACTATCATGTTTTGAGCAAGAAAGAAATTTTTTTAGGAGTAAAATTATTATCTATAATTTATTTTTTGAAATTGGACTCTCTGAGTGAAACATTCCAATACAAGATATTGGATTCTTTACCCGAAATGGAGGGAGTATTTATAGAAACATCGGCGAGGCTAGTAGCTCATAGCAGTGACCAAACAGTTTTCATTAATGTATAATTGGTGAATGGAGAATCTTGTGGAAATGGAACTAGGTGTGTTATTCAGGATGAGGAAAGTAAAGATGGAAAAGTAAGTGTATAATTAGGAAGAAGTATTGGGTTGCCATAGCTTGGCTTATGTTACAACCTGCTTTATGGACAAATCTGTTTCTTTGTAGGACTGCATGAGTACTGACAAAATCATAAATTTCATTCTCTGGACCTTCTATTTCTAAGGTGTTATAAATCTGGATGTTGCTTTGCCAAAGTTCTTCGATTTCTTCAACTTTTATGGCGCCATTCTTTCTGTTATAAACTCTTCTTTTCTACACCCTCGGTTGCACTATAGCTATTGTAACACCCCACATTCCCGCATCGGAGAGATGGGGGAATTTCGTATGGTTTATTTTATGAAGCCTCCTACTACCACCTAGCATCAAATCATCCATTGACTTTTGGGTCGCCTGTGATGGGCCGTTGACCCAAGATGCGGTGCTAGCTGTGGGCCAGTGTGTGGGCTAGATAGCGGATCGGGTTTCGGACTCGAGTCATGGAACTAATTATTTGCTGCAAATAAAAGTTGAAAGAGGTACTATGTTCTTGGGATAGATCATAGACTCCTAGAGGGAGTACTTTAAGGAGTACTGTTTAATGCAGTTTTTCTTAACTATAAAAGCCTGTAGTCTAGATGGCTTAGGCGGTTTTAACCAACTCCTAAGTATGTAGAGTCAATCACCAATAAGACACCAAGGATGGGGGTGTTTTATGGCGTATGAAGTGTCAGTCCGTTTTTATCTGATCATCACTTTCCTACTGAACACATAACTACTTTTGTAATTACTCATTGTATGATTCATAAAGTAACTGCCAGAATGAATTAAAAATGAGTTGGTTTTTGTCCTCAGTTTGCCGTACCCCATTTTTTGCCTCTAATTAGTAAAAAAATTTGAGCTTCATCCAAACTAGTCGTAACTGCCCGTTTTTCCTATGCGCCATTACATTTTTTGGCTGGCATTATGTTCCATATTGTTTTCTCTTAAACTTGGCTGATCCATGTTTCATAATGCTCACCTTTTCTTATAGTAACCATTTCTTATTTTTGGCTAGCTGTACGGTCCTTCTGTAGCTGTATTTAAAGGGTATGGACTACCTAAGGAAACTGAGGAATACCTTGCCTCACGTGGGCTAAATAATGCAATCTACTCAGTTGGTGTGTCAGAGGTGCGAGGTGATCTTTTTGGCCAACTTGTTGCCTGTCCTTTTCAGGTTGGATTATTTCTCTTTCTGTCTCCACTGATATTTTTCCCTCACCATGAATACATTCTATGTATATTTAATAAAGTGACATGTACTTACTATGTATTCGGCGGTATTAATGTCTAGTTAACGATCTTGCCACTTTGGAGAAAAGAGCTTAAGGAATATTTTTATCCGGGAGGACTAGTGAGATGTCCTTAGATGCACAGATCACCTTCTTGTTTGCTAACTGAAGAATAAAACAGTATCCCCAAGATTACTTGCATATAAGTTTTACACATAGATCCTTATTATTTTGGTGAATTTAATTGAATTAATATGCTATTGTAGGCACAATTATGCTTTGCTATGAGTCTTGTCATCGGTATTTGTTAAAAGCATGCAAGACTGTGGTAAAAATTAGTTTTTGTGTGCGTGTGTGTATGAGAAAGGGAGGGAGGGAGCTATTGCGATGTGTAATATGAATGATCTCTAAATCTTGATCTTGTGCTAAAACTTGAAGGTATTAGAACTTGTTGTCTTTTATGGCTAATTGGCTGCTATATGCCCCATTCTCTTTCCTTACGCTCAACGAGTAATCGGTTAACTTTCCTGAATCGTTTGACAGAATCATCTGGCTTGAAGCCTAGATTTTGGTCATTTATCACTATTATCCATCTGTTGGTGGTAATGCATAATTGATATTAGTGGTCAGTAGGTGAGGTTATGCACTGCGGTGGCAGTGTACTATGAGGTCTTTCTATTTTTATGGGGAATTTGGATGGAGAGAAATGCCAAATATTCAGAGATTTGGTGCTGCCTTTGGCTCTACTTTGGGGTGCACTGGTCTATCTGGCTTCTTTTTGGGGATCAGCTAGGGAAACCTTTCGAGGTGTGCCTTTTTTGGAGTTGCATGGGAATTGAGTGCTTTAGTCGCCTATGAGCCTTTCTTTTCTATGTTGCTGTCTGCATTTGCTTCTCTTTTTTCCCTTGCGATGCACGTTTCCTCCATCCACTTATTGCAGTTGCCTTTTCGATTAAAAAGAATAAGAATGAATTATGTATTGCATCGTACTGTACCTGCTTGTTTTCCTTTTGATAGAGCTTTCATGTATTATGCTTGTACTCTGCTATTGCTTACACTTTGTTGATTTATGTGTCCAACCGACTGTCTAATGAATATTTCTGTTACTCCTTAACCTTTTATATTCTCATGTCAAGAGTAATCGGAAGGGAGATATTGCAGTACTGGCTTAGTGTACACAATATTAGCTCAAAGTGGGTGGTTTAGATTTGGGTCACAGCCTTTTGCTTCTCAACTCAAGCCTTGATCATGTTGCTTGACTTAAAAACTCCTCTTTTGTGGTTGGGAAATTAAAATTCCAGCCTTTTATTGTATATGGCTCTGAAGCAGATTATCTTAACCCGTGGATAAAAAGTATTTTTGCGCATGCACCAATAACTTCTCTGCTTTTAAGGTGGACACTTAATCAATCTATTAGCGAAAGCGTGTTATCGTTGCAATCAGGACATAACTTTTATGGTTATAACTTTAGCATTTATTAAAGATGATCTCTTATCGACAATATGTAGAAGTTGTTCAATTTTTCTCTTGTAAGATTCAGTATTTCAAGATGTTTACTTTTAATTGAGATTGACCGGTGGGATTGGGGTGTTAAATTCCACTCATTCTTTATCAATTATGTATTGCGTTCTATCACTCTATCTATCTATCTATTTACCTGCCTATCTATCTAATCTATGTATAGTGCAATTTAGTAAAACTTAATTTTGTGAAAAATGGGGTGTAGTCCCCTTCCCCTCTCCCTCTTGATTTATACATGGCTTGGCCCCACTAGTAGGATGAAGGAAATGATGCAATCATGTTTATGGACGGAATTATGTGTAGTAGGAAAGTCAAAGTCTATTGTTGCATCATAAAAATAAATGTGGACAAAATCTGTTAACAGGCCTGAGTTTTTTGTGGACTTCAATAGTTTTTATATACTCCCTCCGTTCCAAAGTAAGTGTCACATTTGAAATAAGTCTTAGGAGAGCATTTGAATTCACAAATGACTGGACACAAATAATTTAATTACGGGTCCCAAAAAAATTTGTGGTCACCATCCTTTCTTGTAGCTCTAAAAAGCAAAAGTTTCCAAAGTTGACACTTCTTTTGGAACACCCCAAATAGGAATATGGGACACTTATTTCAGAACAGTGGGAGTATGTTTCTTCTTCTTTTTTTAAGAAAATCAGTTTTGGGCATTTTTAAGGATTACTTCTTTGATGCTTGTCTCATCGAGAGCCAATGATGGGGGGTGGTAAGGGAGTTGTTTCATCATGTTTATGTTTCCTTTTATTTTCTAACTTGATGAGCAGCATAACATACTAATTATTCTTGTATGCTCTACTATTGATCCCCATTATGCTGGATAAACTAGAGAAGCCTTTTATCTAGTTCATAGGTCCTAGTGTTAACGTGCCTGGTTTTCAAGCTGTTTGTTCTGCTGTACTTTACCCTATGCAAATGTTTAACCTAAGTGTGTTTATGGTGTTGAGATTTTCTTTTGCAAGTATTGAATGATCGAATTCATGTTGCAGCAACCTCCTTCTTCGAAAGATAAAGCAGTTCGTAAGCATACCCCTGAAAAGAGGCCGCAGGTAGTGTTACTTATGGTAGTTACTTCAGAGGAAATGGCTTTATTTTGTGTAGTTAATTGGTAAATGAGCATACACAATATTATCAAAATGCTAGTCTGCATGTACTTTATTAAGACTTAATAGTACTCCAGTCTCCACTCCCTACCTTTTGCTCAAAGAGTCCACCTTTCTGTTTTGAATCATCCACTTAAAGAGTCCTAGTATTTAAAAACTAAGCTTATTTATGTTTTGAGTTTCCAAATTTATCCTTGCGATTTGATAGTTAATATTAAAGGTAAAAACAAATTCATGAGATGTGGAATTTTAAGTAGTAACAGCATGTAACATGAACTCTTCATTTTACTTGCCATAGTCATGTCCTGATGTCCGGCATGATTTATGTAGACATGGTGTGGGATCTTGGTTGGACTCTTTCCGTTGTATTCTGGATGCTCCAGCTCATGATATTCAGTTAAATCTTTGAAATATGAGTTAATATGTTCCAGTAATGTCCATATCATATATAATCAAATTATGGTACATGGATTTAAATATACAACCATAGGCCATATCCAAGTCCAAGTCCAAGTCCCAGAATCCGCACCCCATTTCCGTGTTCTGTAAGATGAGTCCAGGTATCCTAAAAATCATGGATTTCCTAGATTCTGCACCCGCACCTTAGTCCATGTGACATAGTGGAATGCTGTATTAGATTGAAAATTTGCTAGTTAATAAGTGTATAAGAGCATAATTGTAGCGTTCTTTTTTCATGTAGCCTCTGTGCATACACCCACATACGCCTATTTGGTTGTGGACTTATCTCAAACTTTTGAGGTTTTCTATTTTCGCCCTCACTAACAACAAAAGGGAGTAAATTTATATCATACAATCACAAGCGCTTTTATACACTACTTAGCAATTTGCCTATATTCTCATATAATTAATGCATACAACTTTTCATTACATGCATGAACATCCAAGTTGTCGCTATTACATGCAGATGAGGATGCATGGGCATCTTTTGAAGTTTGAGAAGTAACACGGTCTTAGAAGTTAAAAAGTTGAAAGAAATCAACTAACTTTAGGAAATATTCGTATTGAGTTTCTTAGGATTTAACACTTGAACTTAATGATTGCTTTTGTAAATCTGCTTGGAGGTTATTTTTTCCGTTTGTATTATATTAGGAAAAATAGGAGTGCTCCATGATCATTCAATCCATAATCTATTCCCCTTCGATGACTGGTGATTTACATGGTGGTTTTCATGTTTGTTTTTTTCGTCTTTCAGCAGAAAGTTGTGGGATCAACTTCCTTACAAAGTTCTCAAAGAACTCAACTTGAACTAAATAACCTTGTCGAAATTCCACCAGTTTCAGCTTATTGCGTAAGTCTTCGATTTTCCTCTCACTGCTCATAATCGTAAAACTATTACATATTTCAAGATTCTTTAATTTTCCATACCAATGTTGTATTGTCCAACGCACCTGCTTCGTAATGGAGGTCATTTTGGTAAAATTACATATTGTAAGAGAGGTAGGTTGTTATGACAATTCGAAACTGTATGAATTGATTAGAATTCAGAACTAAAGGTGACATTGTTTTATTACATTAACAAGTAAAACTGACGTTCATGCGCAGTGCTCATGTGTTCTCGAGTTTGATGGTGCTTCAAAGGGAAATCCTGGACCAGCTGGTGCAGGGGCTGTGCTGCGTTCTGTTGATGGTAGTCTGGTGTGCCCCCGCTTACGCACTACTCTTAGAAAAACAGAAAATTTTGCAGTATATAGCTCTCTGACCTTGAACTTTGGTAGGTATATCGTGTGCGTGAAGGTTTGGGCACTGTAACTAATAATGTTGCTGAATATCGAGCTCTAATTTTGGGATTGAAGTTTGCTCTTGAGAGAGGATTTAGGCATATTCGCGTCCAAGGAGACTCAAATCTTGTTTGTATGCAGGTTTGTTTTTGTTTCACTCTATTTTTGTTCGCAGATCGTAAATTACTGCTAGTTAGTTCATTCTTTCTCCGCAAGTATTGTACAATTGTCATCAAAGAAGGAAATGTTGCAAGGTTTCTGGCTTGGTTTCAAAATTTCCCATTTCCAAAGTTGCTTTACGTTTTAATTAAATCATATGCAACAGGTTCAAGGTCTATGGAAAACCAAAACTCCAAACATGGCTGATCTATGCAAGGTGGCTAAGGAGCTGAAGGATCAGTTTCTTTCTTTCCAGATTTCTCATATTGACAGGGTAAGTACGTCCAACCATTGTTCTAGCCTGGTCTATTTCTGAATTGAAAGGAGAATTCCATAAAAATTGTATTTAGTTTATCTTAACTACAATAAACTGCAAAGACTCTGGTCCATAGGTTTGCTATCCACTCTACGTTTAGAAGTAAATATTTGCTTTGCTTGCGGGTTTCCACTCCCTATAAGGTTTTTGTTTTCTCTTCCTTTTTGTTCCCCTTGAAGGAGTTGAACTCTGAAGCTGACGCTCAAGCAAACCTTGCAATATATCTTCAGAGTAAGGACCATTCGACCAAGTTTAAGTCAATTTTCTTTGCTTCGTTTTATTATGTGATTGAAGATAACTCATCAGAAATGCTACTTGTGCAGGTGGTCAAGTTCAAGTGGAATGTGAACAGCGATAAAGTTCAAAATGGCTGGAAGTGGAAAACTCTTGTCTCATTCTCTTTTCTTCTTCTCCTCCTCCCGACCCCCCAAAGGATGTGTAGTGGAAGCAGCTGTTTATGGAGCTTGCCATATTGTGCCAGAAATAGCCTACTTTTTTTTTTTTTTTGTAACCTTTTGGATTATGTGATAACCCATGTATGTAAAATTGACCCTTAAAGTTATTAACCTAACTGTTAGGCACTGAGCAAGTTAGCGTTCCCTCTTGTGCAACTGACATTTTGAGGAATTGAGGTAAAGGGTGAGGTCATGTTTCGCTATAAAAGAGCCTACTACTATTTCTTCCGTTTTATTTTAATATCGTGTAATATATATATTTTCTCACAACGTGATTTGTTATTATGGGCACTTAAAATGAAACGACGTAACGAGACGAGATGGGAGTACAAATTAGCCTTGGTGGTGGTGGTGGTGGTGATACCTTGACAGACCAAAGCAGCAGCTGATAAATATGCTGCTTGGTTGAGATAGTTTTAGATGTCTAGTTCCTGGAGTAATGAGAGAGAATGGTTGAATTCCTTAAAAATGTCCAGTGGCTTGATCGTTTCGTTACACAATTTACACTACGTAAAAATCCATTGTGAATAAAAGAACTGGAGAGAAATTTGTGGAAGCTGAGAAATTTGTGAATAAAATTAATTGTGTAATATTGTAATTTCAATCACAAATAAATCAAAAGGATTATTCGATAAAAGTTTGATTAAATAATATACACAAACAACGAATGTACTTAATCCAAAATTATATTTTATCAAGATATTACCCCCATCACTCGATAATACTGAATTTTTTAAAAATTATAAATTATTTCTAAATAATAGTGATTTTATAAATTTATATTCTACTTTTACAAAATTATCGCTTATTCTCAAACTACTAACGAAGAAAGAATTTGAAAAGATTTGGTAAAGGCCCAGAATGCTAGATAGTATTATTATTAATTTTTGAGGGGTGTTTGATCGGTTGGTATATAGAGTGCTTAAGTGCTTTTAGCATGGAGTGTCCATCCGGAGAGTTAATAACACTGTTCAAAATGACAAGTGAGTGAATTTTTTTTTTTAATTTCATTAATTTAGGATCCAAAAATGGTAGATTTTTTTGTCCTATTAATTTAGGATTCAAAAATGGTAGGATCAATCTATTCAATATTTTTTGAAATTTTCACAAAAATACCAAATTAATTATGCAAAAATCCGAATTTGAAAATTTCAAACATTACACATATTTACATTTAGATAAAGACATATATGCAGTTAGATAAAAATATGTGTACATTTACATAAATACATATGTGCAGTTAAATAAACACATGTGTGCATTAAGATAATCACATATATGCATTCAGACAAACATATATGTGAATTAGTTAGATAAACGTGTATGTGCATTGAGATAAACACATGTGTGCATTAAGATAATCACATATGTACATACTTACGTGTATTGAGATAAACACATAGACATATATGTGCATATTTATGTGCATTGAGATAAACACTTATGTGCACCGTTTTTGAGGATCGGAAGACGAAGAAGAAGACAAAAAATGAAAAAATAACAAGAACCAAATGAAGAAGAAAAAAATAACATTTTTGAAGCGGCGAATACTACTGCAAAGGATTTGAAGACAAGGCGGCGAGTTTAGAACCCTAGCGACGCTTCTTAAAGGGAACGAGATGGTGACATGAAAGTTGTTAGGGAGGGAGATGAAAAGTGAGAGGGGAAGAGAGGAGACGGAGGAAGAGCATAGAGAGATAGAACGAAGATAGGTGGGTGGTACTCCCTCCGTTTCGTTTTTATTGTCCTGTTTGACTGGACACACGATTTTATGCAAAGTATTTGACTCTATTATAAAAATTAGATGATTGTTAAATTATCACTTTTGCCCTTGAAACATTTTAAAATGTATGGACGTTTCCTAACACATTTAGAAACGTGGAGTAGCAGCAATTTCAGTGTGTGGTGGAAAATCTCCACTTTTGTACCAAAAGGGTTTTTGAAATTTTGAATTTGAATGAATAGAGAAGTGGGAAATCTTGTTGTAGAAAGTTAAGTTTAAAAAAGGAGGGAAAGATATCAGCTTTTTTAACTCCTACCGGATGAATACTAATGAGGGTAAAAGGGTAAAGTTTCTATGCCATAATTAGGAAGTTTTGAAAGTGGACAATTTTTTTGTACCTTCCTTAAATGGAATACTGGACAATAAAAACGAAACGGAGGGAGTAGTACATAATGTATAGTCCTTCAAGTTTGAGATTACAAATCTCATTTTATGAGTTGATCTAATTCTTTCAACTCTATATGTATGTATACTAGTGTAAGCCCGTATCCGAGAATATGGTATAATATATTTTATAATTATTATCCTAATTTTATATATCTTCAAAATTAATACATATTATAAAAAATTATTTTATTTTATTAACGCGTCCACATATAGCCGCACAAAGAGGTCTGATCCTTTTTATTTTTCCATCAAGTGGCGTGACATGTGAATGAGCAGTTATTATATAGGTTGATAGCCTGTAAGTTGTTAGGTTGCTGATAGAGAGCTGCAAAACAGACTCAGATCCAGCCATTGAATGAAGGATTAGTGAAGAAGATGAGACAAAGAAGGGGTCATTTGCGTCGGGGGGGGCGGGGGGGGGGGGG
>JAOTQG010186602.1:0-13258 GCA_025631175.1 Iris virginica | reverse complement strand
ACTATGGAGGATATGGGCCCGAAATTATCAGAAACCAGTTCTCAGTAGTTGTTTCTTTCTTATGTGATGTTGTTTCTACGACAGTCAATAACGTGTTTAAGTATTGGGATTTCTTTAAGGAATGAAATCAACAGTCTGCAAGGTGTTAAATGTATGATCTCTATTTGTTGGTATGGTCTCTTATCCGTCCTATATATTTGATTGTTCTTTTATGGCGGAAGATTTTACTGGCTATAGGATAGGTATGTTCTGGGTTTCTGAGCTGTGTGCTCAACTGCGTATCCTATTTTGACTCTCTACATATTTCATTTAATTCAAGTTATTGCCAATGACTCGGATGAGGCATGCTGAAAATCCACATTGATCATCACTTAGTGGATGGATGGAAATATTTCCTCATAAATCAACACTGATGAGTGTGTAGTGGTATTGAACGTACGTATTATCGTCTTTTTAGCATGTTACTTACTAGCCGCAATACATTATTAGCTTATAGCAATCTTCCACTCTAAATTGAATATTTTTTCTTCTTTCCTGCCGCCTTCATACGGTATTGCTTGAACTAGCTGATGGCTTCAATAATTAATAGCCCATGACATGTAATGTTCTTTTCTTGCAAGTAAGATCATTTTAGCCTCTGGCAAAGAAGCCTGTGTTCGGTAGAAAGTTTGATCGAAAGTTGTTGGTTCTTGTTCTATTGATCCGTTCTGTTTTGGGAACTAGTATTTTGCAGCATTAAATATTTTTCTTCGTATTGTCACTTTATGGATATAGTTGCAAGCAAACTTTTAACGCTATATCGTATTGCCGTAATCCGTGGAATCCATATTCCCTGTTAAAGAGAGAACAATATGTGTTGCCATTTACGAAGCACAATATTGTCACCTCAAGGAATTGATAAACAAAAAATTCCAATGCCCTTAAGAAGAATAGGTGCGTGCTTCCAAGTACCTACAGTTTTTCTCTAGAAAGTTTCTTAAGTGATTGGAGCAGAAGTACATTGGCAATAACTTTTCACTGTTGCATGGAATTTTGTCCCAATGCAATAGCCATCTGTTTCTCCAAATAAAATTTGATTTTACCTAAATATCAGTTCAGACTCGCAGACGGCTGTACCCCAACAATAAGAACATTACTTTTGTTCAGAATAATCACTGATTTCTTCGAAATTGTCATTTCATGTAGTGGTATAATGGTTCTTGTATACTTGGCTTTACTCCACAGCGAAGAAATCCATGTTTGCTCTGAAACGCAAAAAGGATGGTGACAAGAAGCTCAAGCATTGTATGTTCTAAACTTCTGATTTTATGACACTGCAATAATACTAGGCCTGGGGTCCTTTTTGGTACAGTTTACTATTTGGTAGGCACTCAAGATTGTGTGTCTTGTAATATTTTCATTTTAGTGTTATTCTACTATTGGTAGTTTTGTTCAAATATGTAATTATTTTTCCAGTAGTTTAACCTTCTTGATGGATGTGCTTTTGGGGCGGGTGTGAGTTGTGCGATTTTATATTTTTTTCAACCCACCCGCACCGAACTGCATAAGATGATTCACCCGCATCACCCAACCCGCGGTTTTGTCGAACGGGTTATGCGGGTTTTCCAATTCTCTACAACATTTGAGTCGAATTCATCCACAAGACACATTTGATGGCAAGGTTTATGAGTAAAACCAAGTAACTAAAAAAGATGAATCATTTTAAGTTGATTCTAGCCCTCATCATTCGGATGTAATCTATAGGCCGGATAGTTATGCAGTCCAGTGGGTCGACCCGCATAACTAACAGCCCTAGCTTCGAGTGTTGTGCTTGGCTGGTTTTGGAAGTCTTTTGCTGGGTACAGTGTTCCGTGTCCTTTTTTTGACTATATATTGAACCCTAGAATTGGCCGAGCAACAAAGGTCCGAAGATCTGAACATAAATTGTGTTTTAACTTGTGTGCTTGTGTGTATGTTACTTTTAGACTTGCTCTGAGAAGGCCAGCTTGTGTAATGTAACATTCATTTGTTATTGGGTTTTTCATCATGGGGTGTCATATGTTCCGCCGTCTTTGCAGCTAGGAAAAACATTCTCAAAAGTCTGAATAACCAAGGCTGCTAGAAAGCCTCCATCTTTCTCACTCGTAGAGAAGTCAATGTAGTTCTACTTTGATTTCGCATCGTTTATTTTGCTTAGAATTTGTAAGCTCTATTCGTGCTCTGGTGTTGCATCTTCTAATACTTATATGATACTGTAGTAAAAAAAAAAAAAAAAAAAACCCACTCTCACCCACGTGCATAATGCAGGTGGCTACTTCTCCTAGTTTGATAAAGAAGATTTTAACACGAGGTTTCACCAAAGGACCGAAATGGGACTAATGTATACTTCTCAAAAATACTGTCCTCCCTTTCAAGATGCCTAATATTCTCTCTATTATGGCCATGTGACCCCTACTATTTGCCATTCAAGTCTCAAGCCCCCCTGCTGATTCTTTTATTACTACCTTCCATCGCTTTTCAGACACTAACCAAAAGGAGAGAAGACCCCCTGTCCCAATCTGTGTGTCATTCTGTGTCATACTATGTACAATTCAATGAAATATTAGAATCACCACACAAAAAATTATTATCAAGCATCATGTCAACTAAGAATCAACATTAAAAAATCAAAAGCAGCCAATTCAAAGTTTCAACTGATTATTTACCATAAAATTCAAGGATAAGTGGCATCAGGGTTCAATACCCAACTAGTAATTTGAACATTAAAATAAACCATAAAGAGTAAGCGAGTTACATTCCTCGCTTCTCGCTGGGAACATTACTGTAACTCTTCAAGTGGGACGGCCTAAAACGGTTTTCTATGGGACGGAGGGAGTAGTACGAAACTGGAAACGTGTAAAACTAACATCAATCACAGTTATATCTTCAATAGCAATAACAGATCTCAGCCACCAAGAACACCAGTTCCATTCCCAGATCCTTTCCCACTGCACATCCAAAGAAATTTTTTTCTTTGCTTTCTCATATGCATATTTCAACCCAGACAATTTGCCAAAAAAACATCCCAATGCAATGATAACAGCAACAGAATTCTGTAAGATATTGGATAGTCAGCAATCTTACCAACTGCAACAAGAAGTGCAATAGCAGCAGCAGATGTGCGAAATAATAGAATGATAGATGAAGAGTTAGCATCTCCAGCAACAGTTAAAAGTCCTTTTAGGGATTCATTCCCCACATTGAGACCAGCACCCTCAGAAGATTTATCAGTATCAGCAGTGGAAGAACCAATAACTGCAGCACCTGCGGTGGAAACGTTGAAGTTTTCAACCGTAAGCGAGGAAAAGCTGATATCAAAACTGGCTCCCATAGGAGGATTACCAGATTTTTCAGGACCAGGAACACTTCTTTGATCTGGAACAGATGCCAACCCAGATTGGTATGGTAGGAAAAGCTGCTTACGAGGGGCATCATCAGGTTTCCAATCGGGCAATCCATGGAGATTTCCATCACCAATCTTGCTAGGAAAATGCATATCAGGAAGGCACATGGTGTAGAAGGATTTGACTGAAGGGTTTCGGACAGAAAGAAACCAGATCCTTGAGCTAGAACAACAGAAAGCTTGAGATCCATTTTTCAATTTTCGAAGCCTGAAAAGTCTATTTCTTCCTTTCTGGAGGCTGCAAGGTTTTAGGTAGTAAGGACGACAATTTTAATTATACCCCTTCTCCCCCACCCAATCAGTCACCCAAGCCCGCCTGCCCGTCACCAGGGACACACCACCAAACTGTCATCTCCCCCCCCCCCCCAATCTCATCCAGCCACCACCTAACCCATTCCCCCTCTTTCTTGCCTCCGTTTTCTTTTCTCTCTTAGCATTCTACTAAACCCAGGAAAATAATTCTTTCTCTCTCTTTCCTTTTTTGTGTTTTTAATCTTTCTCAAACCATTTCCAAATTCCCAAGTGATCAAGCCCTCAGCCTGCTTTCACATTGTCGAGCAGCACCATCCCAATTTCCAGATCAAGATTGGGAGGAAAAGAAGAACAAGATCGGGGAAGTAGAAGAACCGGAAGTCACTGTCAATGGAGGTCGAAGGAGAAGAACAAGATCGGAGAAGATGAAGATCTGAAAGAAGAAGGTTGCCAAAAATGGTGGTTGTCGGTGAGGAGCAACTAGAATTGGGGGGGGGGGGAGAAAGAGAGAGAGAGATGGCAGTGGGCAGGTAGGGATGGCGGTTGGTCGATGGGTGAGTTGGGTGGTGTTGGAGGTCATTTGTGTAGGGGATGGGAGAGAGAGTGGTGGTGCATAATTGTTATGGTGGTGGTTATGGGGTAGATGAGAATGGGGAGGAAAACTAAGGGTAAAAATGAGGAGGGGGGATTTGTATTTTGTAACAACTGTTTGGGTCTCTTGTTAGAAATTTCTAGCACCATCCGTGTCCAAAATAGTATGTTACCAATTTTGAAAACCAAAATCAAAGTATGCTAGTCCATATGTAAAAAAAGGATAGCACGTTACCCATTTTTGTTAAAACAGACATAGTATGTTACCAATTCCGGGTTTCTTTTGTATAAAGGGTGGGGTATATTAGTCATTTTTGAACTACTACAGTAAATTTTGAACTCAACCAATTAATTAGTAGAAAGAAAGTCAAATATAAACACTATTACACATAATTTTCAATATTAAAAACCTTTATGGAACAGAGGTAGTATAATTCTAAAAGGATCACCTTTTGCATCAACCTTAAAGATGAGAATAATTTATCATGTCACAATTAAACAACTTACTACTGTTGAAAAGGTAATGCCACTCCCCGTTCATATTCCCATCTTCATGGCATGCTTGTGGCCAAATGGAGCCTTCCATGCCCCCAAAATGGAGTCTTCCCTTCCCCCATACTGGAAAGTTTTGCCTTTGCAGCAAAAAAATGTTACTGTTAATGCGCAATATTATGGAGTATGTGCATAAGGAAAATTACACCATTAAAAATGAAAAGAAAAAAAAATGGGAGCTACCAAACAACCATTCTTGTTCTTTAGTCAATTACTAAATAAAAAACGGTAAACGGAGACCAAGGGAAAAAAAAAATTAATTAGCCCCTACCGTAGCCAATCCCGTTCCAACTTACCCCTGACCCTGAAATTGACCCAAGTCGCTAAAGTGTACATTAGTCTTACA
This sequence comes from Iris virginica, assembly GCA_025631175.1. NCBI lineage: Eukaryota > Viridiplantae > Streptophyta > Magnoliopsida > Asparagales > Iridaceae > Iris > Iris virginica. The sequence goes on along the minus strand of JAOTQG010186602.1, from coordinate 8,096 downwards.
TAAAACCCTAGCATCATTTGGAGTTAGAAAACTAACATAAGTTCATCACGTGCCTTATACGTGAGGGGTAATTAGGTTGTTTCTACCCAACTCACTTCCTTTAACCTCTTCGCTGCCCTATTCCATTTCCGCCGCATCACCATTGCAGTGTCCGTGAAGTGAACTGATTGTTTTGCTGGTACGTGAGTTAGATAAAGTTTGCGTCAAATGTTAACAATTCGTAGTGTAGATTTAATGTCAACCAAGCTCGAGCTGCAAAGCCATTCATATTTCCAGACCAAAACAAACCACTCACTTTATCCATAACTCCTTCAAAATCAACCATTTTTTGTTGTTAAAAGCGACCAAACAAAACCCATTGCAACACCCATTTGTAGCATTCGAAGGAAGATAACGCTTTGGGATGACAAATTTGATGTGTAGGTTTTGGATCTAGTCCGGGGGCAGTGAATGTATCAGCTTAAATGAACAGGTGATGGTGGTTGTGATGGTGTTGGATGCGTTTTCGAAAGGCCGGTCACAGATCTGGTTGCAAAGGTGGTGGCAGTTGCGCTGCTACTGTGTGTGACGCCCTGGAGAATGGCAACGGGGTTTGAGGTAGTGCTGAAGAGGTTTTGAGAGAGAGAGAGAGAGAGAGAGAGAGATAAACTTACTGGTTTACTTCCCCAAGCTGAACTGAGAGGGAACCTGCTTTTGACGTAACGAAGGAGAGTTCCGTTGAGAAGTAGAGTAGAGAAATCCTTTCCCGAAGGAAGTTACTTTGATACATCGATCAATCGGCAAGAAGCGGTACTCAAAATAACATATAAAATGATGCTAAACGAAGGATGTTGGCTGGCTCTTCTGCCTACTATATATGAGAGCCTTTACAAAAGGCTAAAAAGGTAGTCTTCAGTCAGCTCGGACCCTTTCCTATTCCGCTTTAAGATTGAGGATTGTTAATGGTGGAGGAAATGGTGATGGCCGAGGGCTTTGGGGGGGTAAGGCTGGTATTTGCGTGAGAAACTTGAAGAGGGAGGGAAGAAGGGCTGGCGTTATAACATTGGGGGTAACTCTGTTTGGTGGAGTTAGTGCAGCGGCGGCAGACATGGGGGTGACAGTGGCGAGGCACTGTTGGTGGCAGGGTAAGGATGCAGGTATGGGTGTGGTAGAGGTGAGGGGAGATTGATCTGGGTGGGACGGGGTGGCGGGGGCTAGTTAGGGCTATGTAGGAGTACTTTTTTTTCTTTACCCTCTTTAAATGTTCTTTTATTCTTGCAGTTTTCAACTTTTGATTTTTGGTTTTTTTAACAAAATTCAAGTTTTTTCTTATTTATTCTTTTAAAATTATTTTAAACTTTACAAATTTGATATCTTTTCACTTACATTTTTAAGTTTAGCCTTTCATGTCCGAATTTTTATTTATTTATTTTCTACTTCTTTGTTTTTTGTTCTTTTATATGTTTACTTTCTTTTAAACAAATTAATTATTTCTTAGATTATTTTGATTACTTGCTAAATATTTTTTTTCTTTTTGATTTTTTTTTCTCACTAACAAGCACATGTGCACTCCGTTGCAAAAAAAAATTTGTTAACACGGCAAAAAGATCCAACAGCCCTCAAGGACTTAAAAAGACCTTTTTACCCATCACGTAATACACACTTGACCAAAACCTGTTAGTTTCATATAACAGCCATCTATGTTAGGGTTTCATGTCCAACAAATTAACACTTATGGGGCAGGAGAGGCAGGGGGGAGGGGCATCGTGGGACAGCTTCACAGCCAGGGTAAACTCAAATGGGATGGATACTCTCTGAAGGGGTCACTAATATTTTTCCTAAGGAAAAGGATCCATAATCCCTCGATTTATTTTATCTGCTAACTTGAAGTATGAATGAATAATGCAGGAGCACTATGGACTTTATAATCCAATAATGAAAAAAAAGAACATAATCAAACTATTCATCATACAATCATGCTTTAGGATCAGTACCATCAAATTCAGGGAAATGCATTTTTGAGGTTTTATGATTACCCAGTATATTACCGCAATGATTTAAGTGTGATTTACAGGAATATAATGATTATAGCTAAAGCCAGGAAGTATACTTTTTCCCAAAAATGTGATTGAATGTGTGAAGAATGTTGATGAGAGTTACCTCCTGTATGAGCATTGGGAGCACGAAATCGAGCACAGCTGCCCCCCGAACTATCTCCACCATTTCCCTTGTCGACAGCAGCATTGGGATTACTTTCAACATCAATTGGTACTATGTCCAGTAGCAAGTTCTCAAGAGATTTGAGCTTAGTCTCAATAGTATTTTCCATTTTCAGCAAGGACTTCTCAATATCATCCAAACGATCTTCATGACCTTTAACTCTTCCATCAATATGTGATACCACTTTGTCACAAACTAAACAGAAATGCAATTGAAGAATAATGAGAAAGATCTTCGATATTCTCAGTTCAATGAAGTGAGTTGGGTTGAGTTAAAACAAATAACATGTTGTAATGGGTTCAACTTATTATAACTCATTTAACTAACCGGTCAATTGAATTGAGTAATATATGGGGTTGAGTTAAACCCGAATTAACAGGTTGGATACTCTTTTAACATTAAAACACAATTCTCACACATTTTAATACACACATAAGAGATTAAATAAATTGCATTGAGTTAAGCTGCTTTCGGTTAGAGTGGGTTGATTTTACCCATTTTGCCAGACATAATTCTCAATAATGGAAAACAGCTTGAACAGAAACAAACAAACAAACAAAAGGAATGAAGTGTAAATGCCAAATTCCCGTCCGATTAGAGTATCTTCCACCCCCAACCCCCCATTTATCCATACAAATGCACTGAATTAGGAGCTAACATTCCTCACATGCTCTCTCTTGTGCCAACAACAAATAACATCGCAGGCGTGTGCCTCAGCCGACCAACCAGTAACTGTTTTAACTATCACAAAGGACAAAAAAGACAACATAATTGTCCTTTGTTCGAGAGAGCTAGTTATGTTGAATAATACTCTCACTAATTAGGCTAGCGCTGCAACTTATGTTAACTTCATATAAGAAAATGTACAACCAAATAAAGAAACATATGCGTGTTAAAGGGTATGAACTAACCGAACAGTGAAATAGCTAGTGATGCTTCTTCGATATTTGAAAGATGAGAGATTGAAAATGCTAGCAGGTCTTTTTTGCCAGGTAGTCATTTGTGATAGAGAGGACTTGGCTATGGATCGTCTTTTGCTAGAATGTGGACCTCTAAAGAACTGCTTTCGAGGTAGAATCATCTTCTTTTTTTTCATTGGTAGTAGGTGATAGCTTTTATGCATATATATCGCCGTATTAAATTTATTTTCTAATCTTTTTTAAAGCAAAAGAAATGAGACATTCTTTTTCTTTCAATACAATTGAGGATGCAAAACTAGTAAATTTGACACAAAGATGACTAAAGTATCATGACTTCACCCCCAAACTCTGCATGTATAGGGAATAGCAGCAAGTTAAGACAGGCTCACATTGGCTTCCAGGAGAGTGTAGTCATCAACCAAGTTTGGATCTTCCTAAGGATTGGCGATTTGTGCTTCATAAGTTATCTCCTTTTTATTCTTTTTCGTGATAGACCCGGGGTTTGCAACTTTTGGATCTACCTTATGATTAAGAGATGTGCTTTGTTAGTCCTCTCCAGTATATATTTTTTTTTTCGTGTCACGCTTTATTATTTTTTTAAAGAATGTTTCAATGAACCCCTTGTCCACCTTGTTACTACGCATGTGGGTTTATGCATGCATATACACAGTAATTTGTGTAAGAAGTTATCACTAACTACTTTCATCAGTTCTCTGAGAACTACCTCATGTTCGAAGGGCAACTGCACATATTGATAACCACCAAACTCATAGCTAATTAACAGGGTTGGAAGCAAAGGCTGATAGCAAATGAAAACTCAACTTAAAATAAATAGTGTTAGTAATAAAATCACATCCGTTCCAATTAGTTTAGCATGATAGTGTTTGGTGCGCTCTAATCTATCTATGGGAGAACATCAAAATCACCAACATAGGTAATAAATACAGAATAAAATCGATCAACCCACAAGTTTGTTCACTCGTGAATTGAATGGAATGACTTAAGTCATTCAATGGTAATTTCATGTTTGATTTATGGGATAGGGAGTGCAATGAAAATATAGTAACATACACCAAATCGCCGGATCCCCTAAACTGACCAAATTAACACCTTAAAATACCAACAAACAGAAATCACAAACCCCATTTTCCCTTCAAATCACAAATAGCTGCTGGGGCGGGCGAAATCACACCCAATACATAGCCGGAAAAGTCAACCTATGTATCATCCATCAGCAATTACCATTACAAACCAAACTACAACCCTAATCATTATCCAAAGCCAACTTCAAATATAAAACTAATTTCAAAATATAATTTGAAGCTGAACATATGGTATCCCGTATCCCTATCTGATACTCAGCTAAACCTATGCTCGATATCAAACCCCCATACTAAACTTTATCATATGTCGAATGGCCTTTGACAAATCTGAAATCCCAGTTTTCCTAAGGGAATGATAACATCTTTGTAATCCACCAAATAAATAGATAAATAAAAATACTAAAGCTAGGAAGCACAGAGAATCAAATTAAGCCATGGAATTTGAAGCTGCTAAGAATGAAAAAATTAATACTTTCAAATAACATTGAGATAGAAAACCTTATCATGAGTACTCATTCAGTTCTCCATTTTGAGCAGAGAGTTCAAGTACTTTTGGGTCCAAGAGAGCGTTTTATTCTTCTTCTTTTTTTTTGTTTTTTTGTTGAGGTAGGAGGGGAGGGGTGCTCTTGGTTTTATGATGATTAGGATAAAAAGGGGTGAGGGGGGGAGAGAGAGAGAGAGAGATTTGGACCAAGGAAAGGTGGATCAAATAATGGTTTTAATGATGTGGGAAGAAAAAAGTTGGAAATATAGATGTAAATTGGTGGGACTGAAGAAAGAGAAGTGAAAAACCATGATTTCCACCACCGACCGAAAAAGAGCGTGGTTTTGTACACTGCCACATATTTAAGAAATCATTTAACAAGTGTCTTTCTTGGCGCACGCTGCATGTGTCAGTCTCAGAATCTGCACGTACCTGTGTCGTAAGCAAAACTAAAGCCAAAAGATCGTTTAATTGATTTTCCCCATAATCAACTTTGGCAACTGGAGAAGTTCCACAAGATTATCTTCATAGCATTCAGGATTCCATCAGAATACACACCTAAAAATCTCAGCATTCAGAACTCAAAATCACAAACCCCATTCCCAACATTCTGACTTCACAAACCGCATCCCCCACATTCAGAATTCACAAACCCCATTCCACATATTCAGAATTCACAAACCCCATTCCACATATTCAGAATTCACAAACCCCAGATCCTTAAACAGGCCAAATTCACACCTAAAGATCCGCACATTCAGAAGTCACAAACCTCATTCCGCTTCAAATCACAAACACTGCTGCAGCCGGAGAAATCACACCCTATATGTAGCCAAGAAAACCAATCTATGTAGTATGTAGCCTTCCATCAGCAATCACCAGTTACATACCAAACCAGAATCCTAATTTTAATCGAAAACCAACTTCAATTATCAATTCAATTTCAAGAAAAACAAACTCGAAACAAAACACGTGGTATAGATGGAATGAACCTCAGCTAAGCTTATGCTCGAATCAAACCCCGATCATTAACTTTTTACTATGTCCGAATGGTTTTTGACAAATCTGAAATCTCAGCTTCCCACCTTTCCTATGGGAATGGTAACATCTTTGTAATCCACCAAAATAATTAGGTAGATAAATGCATAAAGGACAGGAAGCACAGAGAATTAAATTAACCCAAGTAATTGGAATTTGAAGCTGCTAAGTAAGAAAAACTTGATACTTACCATCAAAACCTTGATCGAAAATAAGATCAAAACAAATCATAGGCGACATGATTTGCTCTGCGAAATTGAAAACCCAAATCCAAACCCTTTCTTTGATAAGAAGAGATGTACCATTCTTTTGCCCCAAATGCACCAGCTCTTGCATTCTCTAAAAAGAAAAACCCACATTCTGTGGTCCGTTTCTCCAAAATTGCCAGCGTTTTTTTTTTTTTCGTTTTTTCCTTTGGATATATTGTATTGCAGTAATAGTCCAAGTAATACATTATATTTGCTTGGAACATCAGTATTTTGCATTTTGTAAATTCCAATACTATTTGTGTTCATGCTGCTTAAAAACAGTACTTTCACCCCCGTCCTTTCTTAGCAAAGAATTCATTATTTTAAAACTAAGCATGTTCTTCTTGAATACTTAATCAAAACTTACTGCTCCTATCGTTTACTAAACCTATTATAAGTAGGCAACTTTCACAAACGCCATGGAAATTCTATATATACTTGGGGCCGATGGAACGTTTACTTATTAATTTATTTTTCAGGGGAGAGAAAGAGAGTGGTGAGACCAAGGAAAGGAAGATTAAATAATGTGGCAAGAAATCATCGAAAATTGCTGAAAACCGCATTCCTGGTCGGAGCCTAAGTACCTTTCTTTTCAGCATTTTGGACATTCAACGAGTTTTTTTCTTTGCACACGCTGCATATGTGAGTCTCAGAATCTGCATGAACCTGCATTGTAAGCGAAAGAAAACCAAAAAAATGGTTTAATGAATTTCCCCCACAATTAACTTTGGCAACTGGGGAAGTTTCACAAGTACATCTTCATAACATGTTTAACACACTGTCTTTCCATGGTTAATAGAAGCAACATCATTCACCTAATATCAGACATCTGTACTCCGGTGACTTGGTTCCAGCAACAAAGTGCATAATTAAAGTTCAACTTCAGCCAAATGATGAATACAATCAGATGCTTACCAACTAACCAAGCTGGTCTCATTCATGCAAATTAGATAATAAAAATTACTATCTCAAGCATTATGGTAAACTCCTTTTCAGAATAAATATCATGTTTGAATACGCAATTACAAACAGTGTAAACAAGTCAGTGACTCGATTACATTAACTTAAGAATAAAACCATCCTTTTGATTCCCTAAAATGCCGGAGCAGCACGAACAAATATATATATATATATATATAAGAATTATTAACCAGCAAAATTGACTACACAATAAAATAATTAAATTAAAGAAAACTAATCATTAAAATGTTATATAGAATTTCGAACACGATGCTATTCTAAATCCAGCCCCCAGACACTGACATGTACCTTCTTTTTACTACTCCCTCCATCCCAAAAAGATCTTTCATTTTGACTATTTTTTGTCAACTTCGTTAAACATTGACAAAACATTTATAGAAGTCATTACTTATAATTTATTTGGTACCATTACAATAACTGAAATATTAGAATCTAAAACAAACAAATGTGCGTCAAAAAATAATTTGATACTCTCCTACGTTGACTTTTCAATAAGGTAATACTGACTTCTTTTTTACAGTGTAATAATATGAACTAAATATAAGACAAGTTTTTTTACAGTGTATTCTTACAAAAGAGTTCATAAGTACCTTGCCCAATGAAGGATCTATCAAACCTTTAGTGAGAGGGCCTGCAAATTCGAGAAACAATAAAAACCCAATCGTACACTGCATTTAGAAGAAAATGCACATCCAAACATGGAAACATATACATGTTAACGGGTATGAACTCATGGGACTGCAAAATAGGTAGTGATGCTTCTTGGACGTGGAGAAAGATAATGAGATTGAGGATGCTAAGAGGACCTTTTCGTCATGCAGACATTTGTATGAGGGAGTTGGCAATGGAATGATATTAGGCTAGAATGTGGACCTCTTGGGAACAGGTTTGGAGATAGAATTGTCTTCTTTTTTTCATCGATAATAGGTGATAGTTAGTGATGAAATCAAATCCGAATTCAAATAACTTACTACATTGGTGTTTGGTTTGCTTTAATCCATCTATAGTAGAGAATCAAAATCGCCAACGTAGGTAACAGTTATGGGAATGAAATTGGTCAACCACGTGAATTATTTTTTCACACATACTAAGGGGTAGATCACAAGTCAAAGATGGTGATAGA
>JAOTQG010186491.1:0-16718 GCA_025631175.1 Iris virginica | reverse complement strand
GGAACAAGATCGGTTCTCATGGTTCTCATATTAATTAGGTTCTCATTTGAGCACTCCCCTATATATATATATATATACACATATGGTTTGTTCAAGTTCTATTCTAAGATGCAAAGGAAGTGAAGTTTTACTTAATTTAAGGAGTTATGCTTGCAGGTCTTATTGGTTGCATCTTTAGCCGAGGCAGAAAGCAGTGATAGCCGAATTCTTCTGACTTCTAATAGAACAATTGGGTAAATTTTCTGCATGTTATGTGTTGCCACGCATTTTTCTATTATGAAACATGAATATGTAAGTGCAGTAAACCGGTGTGCATTAATTAAGATGGGTCCTATAGTCTCCAACACTTCTGCTTGGAGTTAGTTCCTCTATCTTACTTGTGTTTTGTGTTTACATGATGACGTCATTCCTTGTTGATTATAGTACCTGAGAGTCAATTTACAACTTGTTTTACAGTCATTATTTCTCAATATTTTTTGCTGTGCAAATACAATTGCTTCATATATGATAAAAGCTACTAAAGTAAGAACAAATATTCCCCATTGAGTGGGTCCTTTGTGAATGCTATGCTTTGCATTGATATCTCAAAGGAGTGCATTTGAGGTCTGCGAGAAGCTTTCTCAGACTTTATCCGAAAATGTTCACATTAGCGTTGAGCTAGAAATATAGGGCTTGATTGACACTGTTGGGCCTTTATGAGCGTTCTTTATTTATAAATTATTTGATTGCCAAAAATGGATCCAGGAGATTGTTTGTAGGGTTTTGCATTTGATTTGCAATGGCACTTATATGCCCATTGTATATTGTTGTTTCCCATTTTAGTCATTCTGTAGTTTATGTCAGTTTGTCTATCTGTATCTCATGCGGGAACGAGTAAACACGTGAATTGGATGTACATGCTCTATATGGATTTGGTGGGGATTATTATCTGAAATACTTTAAGAAAAACTATGTCCATATAAATCCAACGATTGGGATACCTCAAGCCGTGTCTACTCTTTCCAAAGCAGGGTGATGTGATGATTCATAAAAAAGAAAATTGAAAGCTGTAGTTGGTTTCACAACATTGTTCCTCTCTCTCTCTCTCTCTCTCTCTCTCTCTCTCTCTTCTAAAGTTAACTGTAACTATTTCTGGTGGTTAGGCAAAGACATTCAGAAGAATATTGTGCAATGTATGATATATGTGGAGCACGTAGTGATGGAAAAGTGCTGAACTGCCCTTTCAGTTCCCCATCTGTGAAGGTAAGTGTAGCTGTGGGAACAAAAATACTATCATGTTTCGTAATTGGTGTACATATTTGGTTTTTGCTTATGACTCATTGAGTTCAAGTTATTCAATGGTGGGTCTCATGACTCATCTTTTAAGCCATTGGTTTTAGTGAATGCAGTTTGACATATAATTAGTTTAGTTGCTAGTTTGGCATTTAATGCTGGTTTTGACCAACATCTCTCTCTCTCTCTCTCCCCCTCTCCCTCTATTTGGAGTTGGATTGTTAAAATGCAACTGGATGCTACTCTGATTAGGCTTATGATTCATGTTCGTTGTGATTTTCAGCCAGATGATCTACTTTCGTCCAAGATTCAAAGTCTGTGTCCGACCATTGTTGGCAACGTCTGTTGTACGGAGGCACAATTTGACACACTGAGGGCGCAAGTCCAGCAAGTGAGATTGCTTTCTGGACTTTTTACAGTAACGTGTATGTGTGTGTTGTGTGCGTGTGTGCACGCCTTTGCATGTGATTAATTGCACTAGACCATTGTGTACTTAGTTGTGGTTTAAGCATTCATTAAAATGCTTTTACAGTAGTATGTTATATGTATATGCAATGGGATCTCAGATAAACAATTGATGAGAAGGTAGATGCATTCCTCGTCATTTTATTTATTTTCTAATTGGGTATACAACTACTTTTTTTGTGGTGAAAAGAGCGGTTGAAGGGCCAAACTAATGGAATCATGGTAAAATCAATATGCATATTGAACACTTGGTTTGTTAAGATTCCTAATGTGTACATTGTTCTTGATCGTCATTGGGGTTGTTTCATTCCTTTTTTTCATCAGGAGTTGATCTGTTAACTTGCTTACATAGTTGGATAGTTCACTTGTTGGTAGAATACACTTTCCATTGAAAGAGATACTTAAAATTGTAATCAGGACAACTTTGCGGTGAATGTGATCTTGTAACTTTTTAATTGTTAAAAATATAGAGGATTCATGCTATGTAAAATGAGGATTCAAAATCGTAGTACAGGTCATGAGAAAAGGACAACCTAGTTCAAATTTCAATTTTGTGAGATAATGAGAAACAGCATGGTGTTTACAGGTCGGGATTTTAGCTGAATGGACTAATTACTGAGATCTACTTTGGTAGTTTTGTTATCAGACAACTGTTCTGGATTTAGCATTTGCGAAATGCTTGTTCTTCTAACTTCAACAGATTTATTGAAAGAGAAATAACTATAAGGCCTCCTTCAAAGAAGGTTGTGTTTCTATGGTCAACAAAGTGAATTCTGGAAGATGACAGTTGTAATTTTGAAAGTATTCTGATCATATGGTTCGAAAATTTATTGACGACTTGCCTTTACTTTCTTTAGAGGACAAAGATTAACGGTTTCTAATTCCCAGCCCCTGCGGCGCAGTACACCCCCACCGGTCCTCCCATCCAATGTTATTTTTATACTTTTGTGGCCCTAATTTTCTAATAGAAGATTCGATTGAGTGAAGTAGTTTGTACTAATAAGTCTTTAAGATGTTTATGCAAGCAACTTCTACTTACCTATGCTTCACAAATTATCATTTTCTCGCCTACTATTTATTACGATTGCCTGTTTATCTAGCGTTAAGACAACTCGTAATGATTTTCGTATCAAACTCTCTTATTAATGTTCTTCTCGCAGGCAATTCCTTTTCTTGTAGGCTGTCCAGCTTGCCTGAGAAATTTTTTGAATCTTTTCTGTGAGCTTACCTGCTCTCCTAATCAGAGTATGTTCATCAACGTGACGTCTACTGCTGAGGTCAGGATTTATTGACATTTCTTGTGTTTTTTTGAATACTACTCATGACATTTCTGATCCCAACTCTATAAGAGCTCTTTGGATTCTTGCTTTTTCTATATGTTAAATTAAACACGATGTTAGCATTGATGTTTACTTTTGTGAAATTATATTTTCCTAAGCCAGAAGCAGGGGATGCAAGTTTAATTTAAGGCTCATAGGCAACTTTATATATTTATTTTATGGATATCAGTTGTCAGTTTAGTTGCCAAAAGCCTTCCTTTGCACTGCGATGATATACGTTACGAATTTGGACTTATCGAGCTAGTTGCTTTCTCTTTTATCCTATTGCCTGTTTCGTCTGTGTATCTATTCAACAGATGCAGATTTTGGATTTGCTATAACCCCCCATATCATTATTAGTCATGCATTGCTAGTGTTCTAGGAATATGCCTTTGCAAGTGTTTACAAACTTCATATCTGCCTCCTCCCGGAACTAAAAACTTGTTTTCTTACCATGTATTTCGTTTCAGATTAAGAAGAATGCGACTGTGAATGGAATTGATTTTTATATAACTGATGCTTTTGGAGAGGGGTTATTTGATTCTTGCAAAGATGTGAAGTTTGGTACCATGAACACTCGTGCCATAGAATTCATTGGTGCTGGCGCTAAAAATTTTAAAGGTGATGTCTCTAACTGCCTCTCTCTGGCATGCACCGCTTGCACATGAATACTTCATCATGATCTAATAGGGGATAGAATGACACAAAATAAGAACCACATCCAGAAGAAAGAACCAAGAAGTAGACAACTGATTTTCCGAAACGGATATTGACAGGGTACAACGAACATAGCATGTGTATGGAAGAGTGTCCTTGACCAACGCTATTTGTTGCAGGACTACCTTGCATTCATTGTTGTATGAAGGAAAAAGCTAAGGAATGTCGTGAACTAGCTCGGATTATATATATATATATATATATATATATTACATTTTGAATTGGGAAACTTTCCTTTCGAAACAAATGTAATGTATTGGTGCGCACCCGAATGTATAACATATTCATAAATGAAAAACCTTCGCCCTTGGAAGAATTAGAAAAGTAAAAATGTATATTAAATTGGAAAAAGAGTCGTTTCTGAATAGGTGATCATGATCGAATTTTTATCTGTCTTTTACAAATATCGAGGCCACCTTTTTGATTTTTCGGTGTCAACTTTTGGCTATGTTGTTACTGAAGGGTAACCGTGTCTGCTGAGATTGATAAATGATCTCCCACATGGTTGATAGCCATATTCTGATTTTTACTGATTTGGTTACATGATTAAACTAGGTCCCTGAAGATAGTTGCTCAAAATTTTGCATTTTCTCCATGAGTAAAATTTGATCTTTATGCTGCATATGGTATGGGTTGAGGCACTGCCGAAATGTAATCCCCACATGAACCCAAAATTTGCATATGGTGATGAAAATTCATTACATTAGCTGAATCAGTGCATGAATGGAATTATTTCTTGTGCGGGAACAAAGCAGTTTCTCAGTTGTCCCTGGTGAAGATGAAAACATGTGTATTGATTTTTGTAGTGTTGTTTTACTGATGTACCCCAACATTGGTTGTCTATAGGATTTGTTAGCTCACAACAAGGTTGTTGACCCATGGCGATGGTCATATCGCTGTTAAACCCTGTATTTTATGTGAGCTTGAACTGTTAAGTACTTGACAGGCTGAGATTAAAATTTACTACCCTTGGTATGACTCCATTTGGTTTCTAAATTTTCTATATCGTAGCTTTCTGATTGTAGCCATCAAATTAGGAGCACCCATCATAGAAGTGTGAACTGTGACCTATCATCCAAAGTGGAGTGATTTAGGGGAAGAGTTGTTACATTCACCGAGATCAGCCGAATCTGGAAGAATTCTTTACTCAACATTTTGACATTTTGATTATTGTTTTAGTTGAAATGCAATATGCATCGCATCATCGGCTTCTCTCTTTTATCGATTAAGCTTTTGGACTTAAATCCTAGATTTGAGGATGTCCCATGGAAGTGTAGTGTACTCTAGTAATTCTTTCGTCGAAGTTTTCCTACATGACTCGAAAAGCATCAAAATGAACTGTAAATTTATTCACGTCAATCAGATGTTTTTGAAATAGTCTCTTGCAATGAAATAAGCTCTTTTGTAGAAAAAAAATTCACTGCTCAAATATAGAATCCCCTATAACTCTGGTTTGTGATAAACCTTGCATCTCTTTTTAAGAATTGACTGTTGGTCATATGATGTCCACGATTCAGTTGATCAGCCGTGGTAATCATACATTTTTACATTGTATTGAAAAGTCATTAGAAAATTCATTATATCAGGCATGAAGGTCTTTCTTCATCTATTACAATCTTTTGATAATTTCTTTGACAGAGTGGTATGCGTTTATTGGTAGAAGAGCAATGCCCAACATGCCAGGTTCACCTTATGCAATAAATTTTAGGTCAAATATTGAAGAATCATCGGGAATGAAACCTATGAATGTCACCACTTACTCATGTGGTGACACTTCACTAGGATGTTCTTGTGGTGACTGCCCTTCGTCTCCCGTCTGCTCCAGCTCAGCTCCTCCAATATCTCACACTAAGGGTTCCTGTTCAGTAAGAATTGGGTCTATTAAGGTGAGCAGGGTCAGTTATACAATTGCTACAAAGTATAACTGGTACAGAGATTTTCTTGTTTTTTGTAGTTTTGTAGATCCTGTTTAGTTTAGATTTACAATGTTAGAGCTACATGGTATTCTGAAAGAGGTTGTTTCCCCACATTTTTGATATATTACCATTTAATGGTTGAGCAGGCTAAATGCATTGAGTTGTCAGCAGCAATTGTCTATATTATATTAGTTTCTTTATTTCTCGGATGGGGGTTGTTCCATAAAAGACGAGAAAGAAACCCAGCTTCTAGAACGGAAGCGTTAAGGAATGTGACTGATGGTGGTGTTAGCAGACAGAAAGATGAGAACGTCCCAATGCAGGTACTTGCCTGCTTGGTAACATTTTACTTCTTTTCTCATTTAAGTTTGGAAGATGAGTTCAACGCCTTGTCGGAGGTGAACATTCTCTAATCTGTTGGTAGTGTTTTATTCTGAAATGAAGTGGTTTAAGACTTTTTGGTGGAGAGATATTCATCAAACGGAATCTACATGGGGGATGGAGGACCTCCGGGGATGTTGGCTCTCTCACTTTATAATGGCCTTGGTGCCTCTTGGCTTACTATATGCCAAATTTTCGTTTTCGATACATATCTTTCACTTACAAGCTTTACGCAAAGTTAACATTGTCATCCTCTTCTTTTGTTTGTCCCTCATGACAGCCCCATAACAAGTGTCTGTTATTGGAAATTTTCATGTATCAGATGCTGGAGAATGTTCCTCAAATTACTAATGGGATTCAGCTTTCATTTGTGCAAGGATACATGGCAAAATTTTACAGGTCAAACAACATTCAGTAATTGCGAACATAAACACATTTGAAAAAGTTTTAATGTTGATGATGGCCTATTTATTTCCAGGGTTTATGGAATATGGGTTGCTAGGAATCCCATTCTTGTCTTGTGCTCATCAGTGGCTGTTGTTTTGCTGCTCTGTTTGGGCTTGATTCGTTTCAAAGTAGAGACACGTCCCGAGAAGGTGGCTTCTTTTCCTATGTAAATGCATGGATCGAGTTTCTTTTTTCCTTCGCTTTTTGATGTTATTATTATTATTTGTTATCCATGGGTATTGAAACAATTCTCTCTCTCCCCCTCCCCCCCCGGCAATCTTATCACAATCACTATTATGATAATAAATATAAATATTGTTACTATTGTTAATCTTTTATCACTATTTTATTTGTTGGTATGGAATCTTTTCCAAGATATTACTGCATCTTCTTGGATGCCTATCATGCATACAGTTCCTTTTTTCCCTTCAAATTTATCACAATTACATTTACTATAATTATAAATATTATTATTATTATTATTATTGTTATTTTATCACTATATATTTATGGATGGAATCTTTATTTACCAAGAAATTATTGATTTTTTTTCGTGGATGCCTATCATGTGTGCTCCCTAGGAAATTATTGTGCTCTATTCAAAATGTATTTAGAATGTGCGACTTATATATTTGGTGTAAACCTTTTGTTGTTTCTTAGGTGTTGTGTAATTCATTGGTGTTCAGGTGTTAGAGTGCTTTGGATATTACCAATGTTTGGTATTCTTGGGTTCTTAATTCTCTGGTGGATTAACGTTAATCAAGTGGTTTTGGATGTGGTGTCCTTCTAGTTTAACAGTACTCCGACCTCAAGTGCCTGGGACTAAGGCTTTGTTGTGGTTGTGGCAGGTTAACAATTAGTTTTTGTTTTGCCTGTATATATTGGCCTTTGATTTAATCTAATAAATATATGAGATTCATCCTCCTCTATTTTATTCTATAATACCTCTGTACTCTGGTTTTCTCTCTCTCCTACTCCTATATCTACCATAATCTTCAACCTCCCAGAGCGCTTTTAGGACTTTCAGTCTACTAAAATTCTCTGAGTTTGTAGGTCAGGAAAGGGTTTTAGTTGAAGAGAATATTGTATGCCTTGTGCCTTCTCTCTGCCAGCCTACACTTTAAATGAGTTAGTGACATCTGACATGATGTGCATATGAAGGTCTCAGTTCAAGTCATCTTGCTTTCACTTGATTCCGCAGTTACAGTGCAGCTGGCGTATTTGTTCAATGCATGCAACTATTGCATGGTGCACCATGGTTTATCTCTCATGTCCGAAAGGCAGTCCTATATTAATGGTTGTTAAAGTATGAAGTTTATTGTTGGAACCATTCTTTCAGCATAAGTGTCCAGATTAGTTGACAGCACAGTGCCTTCAATACACTTTCAGAAATTTTCCTAGTTGACTACCTGCTAGGTGGGCTTTATCCTTATTGATGGGTGACAAGTGTGAGTGGCTATCTTATACAAACATTGCTTTGTGAAAGAAATGGAATTAGGGCTGATGATAGGTGGTGCTTCACACTCTGAATTTCATTTTTTCAGGAAGAAGTCATTTGATGACCTTTCCAAAACTTTGTATTTGAGCAGATTCTTCCTTGTATATGTGCATGTGTATAAAGTGGGGAGAGGCATGTAAGGGTAGGGGATGCGTTTCAAGCCTGAAACAATGTGATGTTTAGGCAGCATTTCATCGCAACTTTACTATTTGATGGACTAATGGTTATGTTCATATAGTTTTATGTTCAAAGCTCAGTCAAGTTTTGAGATCTCTATTTTTGCAGCTCTGGGTTGGTCATGGGAGTAAAGCAGCCGAAGAGAAACATTTTTTTGACAGCCACCTAGCACCTTTTTACAGAATTGAGCAGGTAGTGTTTCTGTATTATATACACAAGTTAAAGTTCTATTTTATGAATCATGTCGTTTCTTAGCATAGGCATTATACTCGTGTCCTACATATGTGCACCTGTATGCTGGCATAATCTCCATGTTTCTTATCAGTATAAACACGCTTTGCGGTTTTCCTTTTCTCTGTGATTGCAAAAAAAATTGTAAGGTACAAGACTTAAACAGACTATCTTATTCTGGAATATCATCTATATTCATCTGACTTATTTACCAGCTGAAGCAACGGTGTTTGGGTATCAATAAATTGCTTTCTCGCACCTGTGCCTAGTCTTGGTTGGGGATGGGTTTCAAGCCTGAATCAATTTATTGCCACAATTTGAAGTTCTTTTCTTTCTGACCAACTAGTTATACTGGGATGCTGTTTCTGAGACCAAATATTTTGCTACGCTCTTACTTGTGTGCAACTATAAGTTTGCTGACATAGGTTACATATTTCTCTAATTATCGATCTGCATCTTTGAAAGAGTAGCCAACCCTAAGTGATTGGGACAAAGGCTTAGTTGAGTATCTTTGAGAGAGAATTGAACAGTGAGCCATAGTAACACAAGGAAAGATCCGAGTATAAAATTGCTAAACACTTTGCTGCGAGTTCATGCCACATTGAGCCATAGTAACACGAGGAAAGATCCGAGTATAAACATGCTATGCACTTTGCTGCGAGTTCATGTCAAATGTTTCCCAAGCCATACAATAGTCTGATATTTTGGTATAGCAGCCACATTGAACTGAATAGCCAGAAGAAAAGTTCTAGGGGACCAATGCACTGCTTTCATGAGGCTCTGCCTAGTCTGCAATTTTTATTTTCCAAAATAAGTTGAGTTGGAGAAACTAGTGTGTTACTCCTCAAACATGAGCGAGAAGCTTACTTCCACAGACTTGTTCCTTGCTTTTGTTTTACAAAGTACTGAAAAAGTGTAGGTTGAATGAATTTGGTCGAAGGGTCCGTAAACGATCTCAAGTAGTGGCTACATTTCTTGGAGATTAAGGCGATAATGAGGTCATCAAGGAGACATTCTTTTGCAGTTACTAACCTTAGCTTCTTTCGCTAATTACTAAGACAACTCCATAATCCCCAATCACAGATGAGGGTTCGAATTTGCTACTAAATACAGGAGGAAAGGAAAGCGCATAGAGATAGTGCATCAAATCAGATAACACATAACTCGGACCCAAATTTTCCACTCTTGTTTCTACTATTAGTCATATATAGGTAACACGAAAGCTTACAATCAATAATGATAAGAGTAATGGTATGACACTTAGAGAGCAAGTTAACGCATAGCATGCATACAGACACTTAGAGATGAAGAAGGCTAAACTTCAAGATGAGGCTTCTAAGATACAATTGAGGAAGGATGAATAACATGAAAGAACAGAGAACTTGTTTGTCAGCAAGCTCTGCACTGGTCTCAAACCAGCTTTGGTTACCCTTTAAACAGAAGAGTTTGGTATTATATATGCTTGGTTTCTGAAAGTGTCTACCTGTGGGTTCAAGCAAATAACACTTGATGACATTTTTCAGCTCATACTAGCTGTGGGTTCAAGCAAATAACACTTGATGACATTTTTCAGCTCATACTAGCTACAAAAGCAGAGGCAATGCATGAGAAATCACCAGCCATTGTGACAGAGGACAATATCAAGTTGCTTTTTGAAATACAGAAGAAGGTACCTTTGCATTTTACTTCTTACATGAAAAACATAGATGAAATCCTCAAAGATCTGCTGGATATAGTTGATGTTTTCTTGATTTCGTCTTCACTAAGAGTGATATGTTTTGAGACCATGGAGTTTAGTAGATTGTACATCTTTTTCTTCTTTTTTGAACAAATTTAGATCACTCTAAATTGCAGGTTGATGGAATTCGAGCAAACTTTTCCGGTACAATGGTTTCCCTCACTGATATATGTATGAAGCCGCTGGGCCAGGATTGTGCCACCCAAAGCGTTCTTCAGGTATGCCTCTTAATGAAATGATGCCTCAGTTTTTAGTTTCTGATCTGCATTTCTTTCATGCGTTATGGACTTACAAGATTTGGGACTCCATATTTGCTGAATTTACTCATAAATATGACCAGGCAAAAATGTTGCACCGCTTGTAGTATTGTCCAGCATAAAGCATCAAAATAGCATTGCAAATTCAAAACGAAATCTAGGCGTGAACTATTTGCATTAAATGTCATTATCAGGTTTACTTAAAAGAAGTTGGCACCAAGGCTAAGCTACTAATTCCGTTATATTAGAGATGTCCATGCATATCCTTTGTTTCATCCTGCTCTCATTTGGTCTGCGTTTTTTCGCAGCTGAGAGCAAGGAATCTCATTTAAGCTTGACTGATACAATGATCTATTACAGCCTTTGCTTTCTTACTTGATAGAATCTTTAGGATAATACATTGACCACCTCTACACTCATTATATCCTTCTATAAGGCAAGTAGATCTTAGATTTGGACAGTGGTGAGGAATGGAATACTGGACTGGCAATACACGGGCAGAGGTTCTTTGATGAGTAACAAGAACAAAATAATGGGAACACCTAGCTTTTTGTTGTATACTTCTTATGTTGAACTCTTTTTGCTTTCCCAAATCTTCTTATTTGGCGAAAACACCATCAATTATTATTATTATTATTATTATTATTATTATTTAAGTGAGGATTGGTAGTGGTTCCCCACCTACCCCCAACGTGACTAGAACCCGTGACATATGGGCAGGCGAGGCGTCTTACCAATAGACTACACCTTGTTGTCGCGAAAACACCATCAAACCCGCCAAGAAAGAAAAGAAAATGAAGAGCAAGAAGATAATAGAACAACAAAATAGATGAAGTAAACAGAAAGTTAATTATGGTTCAGGCGTGTCTGCTCATATATAAACTTTCTGAAACCATTTAAATTGCCGAAGCCCATATAGTAGCCAAAATCGTAGTAAACACAAACCACACAAGCTTCTAAATATTATCTGTGGCCATAGACCCCCATGAATGCACAAATAAAAATATCTGGGTAAAGCAATGGGTTGATATACCCTTATCCAAATCCATTTCTTTGACCTGTCTGCAATTAGAAATTAATAATTACATTTGTATGGATGGAGAGTTTTAGCATTATTTTGTCTGCGGCTAATTCCATATACTACTAGTATCTTACTCTCAAATTCTTTATCCTAGTTTCTATAAAAATCTGTCAACACTGCATCCTTTTCACTTAACCATCTGTTCTTTTGTCTAACTCCCTATTGACTTGTACGTGTATGTTCAACAGTATTTCAAAATGGATTCGGGAAATTATGATGACTATGGAGGTGTTGAACATGTTGAGTACTGCTTTCAGGTATAAATAGCCTTACATAACCATGGAGATAGTTATGTAAGTTCTCATTGCTGTTGTGTTTTCGGTATCTCACCTTGTGCTTGTTATTCATGGAGCTTGTTTGCTCTCAAGAAATTGTTAATTCTGGTTTTAAGAATCTTTACTTGAAAATCAACATTTGTATGTTGACTTTGCTTATACGGGTGAATACTGCCAGAATCTATTATTTTGTTCGACTGTCTTGGAACTTTTACTAATTTATGCATTTGTTTCCCTGTAATTGGATGCCTCTTGACATCATCTATTGATACCATTGCTGGGGATGATTTATTCTAGCATTATACCTCAGCTGACACATGCCTGAGTGCATTTAAAGCCCCACTTGATCCAAGCACAGCTATGGGAGGTTTTTCTGGGAGCAATTACTCTGAGGTAATTCTTTAAAACCTTTGTGTATTACAAATTTTGCTTTCGGTGTATAGTCATCCTATTAATATGATCTTGGAAGACAGGCATCTGCATTTATTGTGACCTATCCCGTGAACAATGCAATTGACAATGACAGCAATGATACCAGGAGGGCAGTTGCCTGGGAGAAGGCCTTCATTCAGTTGGTGGAGGTTTGTGTTTTATGCTTTTGTTTCATTAGTTCTATAAGGGTCAGCCTATGTCTGTGTGCTAGTTTTAGTTTTATGCTTTGCTGATTAAGATGATTTATGTTGTACTATGTACATGCTATGTGCTCCTACCATTCCCTTATGATGCTTGATTAGGTGTGAATTTTTTTTATCATTTTGCTCAGAAAGCTGATTAAGATAAATTTATATTCTCAAAGATGATATAAAGTTTAGCTTTGAACATGATATATATTAAAATTTTGAATGTTTTCCCCAGAAAGTCGAACTGTGGAATAAACAGCATAAAATTAAGCAGAAAAGGTCCAGGTCAAAGAATCTGTAAAGTGTTCTGGTGGTTACTATAAGTCGTAGTTTCTCTAACTTAACCTTGAAATTTCGTACTAACTTGGTTGAGGTTTTCTTGAAGGCTGAAAGCCTGAAACTGTTATAATACCATGGGTTTGGATTTATTTCTATGTTAGGTGTGGTCCATCTTTAGGAGGGTAGAAAGTTTCAAATTAGCAAAATTCTTCATGGTCCATCAGTATCGACAAACTTTAATGACTTCTTGAAGGACTTTCAGTGTGATTTATGTTGCCATATGTTAATCGTACAACATAAAGTGAACCCAAAAGGAAGTTGGTCCGAAATGCTTGTATCCGCCTAATCCATCCACTAAAGTTGCTATGGTTTGGTACGACAAGTAAGACTGTGTATTGTCTCTGAGAAAGAAGAAGTTTGAAAAAATAATGAAGATTATTGTTAAATTCTTGAAATGCAACTCTCTGTTTTCTGAGAATTTATCATTTTATAAATTATGTAACTATAAGTTTATTTATATTAGTTATAATTATATATAAATATGTGTGTGTGTGTTATTATTAATTTCTAGTCTGTGTAATATGAATAAATAAATACTCCCTCCATCCCCAAAACGAGTTACACTTTTTATCCTTGATCAAGAACAAAAAGTCAACTCATTTTGGGACAAAGGGAGTAAATATATATGTAATTATTATTTTCTAATTGCAGGCATATCAAATTCTTAATGGGTTGTTATACCCTTATCCAAATCCATTTCTTTGTCGGATAAAAGGTTATTTCGGACCTTTTTCTTCGTTCAAAATCCGCTTATATATAGTGGATATGGACAAAAATCTAATCCATTGATAGCCCTACATATAACCCCTCCCCCTTCCTAGGACCCAAAAAAGGAAAGAGGAATTGTCTAACTCCTAGCTAGAAAGAGCATATATGTTCCTTCGTGATGGAAACCAGGAATTTGGTTGTGCAGTTGAATTAACAATTTTAGTAATACGGGATAAGGAATCTGAAATCCGTCAAATAATGATGGAGAGGTATGGAGGAGAATCTGGAAATATTTGATGCCGTCAGTTCGCTTATCATCTTCAAAGTTATTCAAATTGTCAATTTAGATAATATTCTGAAATGAAAAATTTCACAATAAATTGATGCTTAGGAAAGATGATTGCTAGTAGGAAATACATGCATTGGTTACATCAAGTTGATTTGTGCGTAAGCTAGTTAACATCAGGTTTTTCTTCTTTGGTTTTTTATCTGAAGACTTATCGCAAAGAATATCTCATTTTGCCCGTACTTATATTTACTACTCCCTCCGTCCCACTTGAAGGGTGAATTTTCAGACCCAAATTGAAGCATGAATTACTTACTGTTTTCAAAAATTACGAAAATGAAACTTGTAGTATTTTTAACATATATTTTACAAAAGTTGTAATTTTTTTTTTCTCAAAGTAAATAGAAATATCTAAAAATCCATTTGAATGTTGGTCAATTTGACCATAAGAAAAAATGTGTAACTCTTCAAGTAGGTAGTATGTAACACTGGTAAACCAGGAGTAACACCTGCATAACATGAGTCTCTGAGATGAGAATATTAAGGCGGGGGTTTGGTAAAACTAGGAAAGAATCGTAGACATCAACTTCCTTGAGATGATGGAAGGAGCTGTATTAGGCCAAACAGAGGGCAAAATTTTGTTGAAGATGGATTATGTACATAGAAGAGCATTTAATTGTTCTAGGGAGCAAAAATAACACAATTTGTGAAATGGGAAGTCAAGGAGTTTGAGGGAGACCGTGAACAGGATGGAGATATAGTGGAATATATGATAGCTTGTGGTTTTCTGAAAGATATTGCCCTTCACAGAGCCCGGAATCCAAAGGACCGAGTCGATTGACGTATCTTACCCCAAAGTTGTTGGAACAAGGTTTTCTCATGAGTGCCACTGACATGCATTGTTCACATTTTGGCATTATGTTGTGTCTCTCCTCCTTTCAATATACACAAAAACTTGCATACACACTTTGCTTATCCAAAAACATGCCTGCACTAGAGAAACTGAACCAGTTTTTCATTGCAGGATGAGCTCTTGCCGATGGTCCAATCGAGGAACTTAACACTTTCCTTTTCCTCAGAAAGCTCTGTTGAGGAAGAATTGAAAAGAGAAAGTACTGCAGATGCTATTACTATTTTGGTAAGGTCATGAACTCTTTCTCATCTTCTCTCTTTCTCTCTCTCTCTCTCTCTCTCTCTCAAAATGAGCAGACATTTTAAGTTTTCTTGTTTATTCACTCAAAATCAATGATACTTTGTTTTTTGTTAAGCAGTTTTTTGTTCCTATTCAAAGCTTAGCACTATTTCATGAATGCTTATCTCAACTGTTTTTTAATTCTGTTATGCCATTTCATTGTATTTCAGATAAGCTATCTTGTGATGTTTGCTTACATATCTTTGACATTGGGCGATACACCTCAATTCACTTCCTTCTATGTTTCATCTAAGGTATGGATCGTCCTAGTAATGTCTTAATGCGTCATTTTAATTAAATAAATTAGCATGCACAAGTACTGGGTACAGGGAAGGCCAATTTATGTTGGATGGAGGAAGTAAATGATTGCTGTAATTCTACAACGGTCTTGGCTATTGATTTATCTAAGGGGGAAATAATGAATTAGGTGAACCCATTTAAATGCTGTTGAGCTGAATGGATATAGTTTCACTAATTATTTGACTAAGGGGAAAATATTGAATTAGATGACTTAGATGAACCCAAATAATTCTGCTGAGCTGAATGGGAATAGTTTCACTAATTATTTGACCATTAAATTTCTTTGCCTCCTAATATTCTCTCCAGGACTTAAAAATCTGAAAACTTTAGTTCAAATATTAGGAAAAGGTTTGATTGCCCTTGAAGTCTGAAGACAACATCTGTAAATGTGGTTGGTTAGTGACAAGCTCCCTCATTCCCCCACCCCTTCTTTTTTGAGAAGTGACTAAATATTTCTAGATCATCCCTATGTAAAACAAACTAGAATAACAATAAATAGCTTCTTCTTCTTCCTTTTTGCTCTGTTGTATACTTTTTTGTCTGATATTTGTTTGCTTTTGTGGAATCTTGTTTGTACTTACAAATGCTAGTTTATGTCAATGGTTGATTTATTTCTCTAATCTTTTTGAACCATATCCTTGGTTGTGTTTCAGGTATTGCTTGGTCTTTCCGGGGTTGTGCTTGTGATGCTATCTGTTCTTGGGTCAGTTGGTTTTTTCAGTGCAATCGGAGTGAAGTCTACATTAATCATCATGGAAGTTATACCTTTCCTTGTGTTGGCTGTAAGCTCCAACTCTTTTTTGTATTCACTCTACTACATTTAATATTTTACAGATACTCACCAAGTAAAAATATTCTTTGTAGAGATGATTGTAAGTTATAAATATAAAATTGATATCATATGATTACATTTAAGTGTTTGACTTGCTAGGGAGAGGCAGACTTTTGGCAGTATGCTAAAGAAAGCCAGATTTAAGTTGACATAGTTTTACCGCTTACCTTGTTTTGGACTGTGTGCTATTACTTGCTTGAAATGCTTTTAATTCCATATTATAGCTTCTCAAGGATAGAGTTATTTATTTATTTATTTTCGTGACAGAAAGTTCACACAATACCGATTCCTGTTTTTGATTTTCAATTTTCAAAGATGGCTTCCTTGTATTTGTTGTTTTTTCATTTGTGCATATATATGAACTTTAAGAGAGCTTTTGGTTCAATGCTATGATGGTTCACTTGGAACTAGGTGTCGCGGGTTAACCCATAGAAATAATAGCTTGTCCACTTGAGGACTGGAAGGAGGCTTGCATCAAGAACCCTTCCTGGAGCACAAAATGACTGCAGCTTTGTGGTCTGGCCGAGTGGCCGTCATTCTTGCTATGTATAGCTTGTTGAAAGATTTTCTCTCTGCTACATTTATGGTTCACTTTGTTCCTAGCTCCATTTGCTCTAAATCTCTTAGTTTCGTATCAGGTTGGAGTTGACAACATGTGCATACTAGT